>JADBJO010008477.1:7500-10000 GCA_016801955.1 Conus betulinus
GTATCTTAGTATGACCACCATCAATAGTTGTGCTTGACTTGTCCGAAGGCTCCTCGCGGGCCTCTTGCCTGGGGTATTTCTCCCTCCCTGAGTGGCTTCCGACTGGAGAACCATTGGAAAGTGCCCTTTTTTGGAGTCTCGGAGCGATGCCTGGAGTGATCCCCATGAGACAGACTAGGATCAAGAATGGTCTGTCGAGTTTGGGGCCGACCTCTATTGTTTTCTGTCACCTTCCTTTTCTCCTTGCTTCCCACTCTGTTTAGACTGAAGTGCTTTACAAGGTCGCACATCTGTATCATTGATTTTCTTTTTGTTTCCCTTGCCCCCCTCCCCTGTCTTCCCCTTGTGACTAGCACATACAGCTGGAGGTAGCTGGAAATCCTGGTTGTTTTCCTGTCCCCTCTCCTTTTCTGTTCGTCTGTGACTCTGGTTTGCATCTTCTTTCACGTTGTTTTTCTGTAAACTGTTTGGTTTGTCTATGGGAAGTTTTGTGAATGTGCTTATGCCATCAATCACTGCACACTGTTCACTTCCTTGTTTGTGTCCTGGCAGTTTGCCTGTGCGACATACCACTTCGTTGACACATATGGAAGCATGATGCCCGGTTTGTAGGCACTTGGAACACGTCACTGTCTTTTGCGCTGACTTCTGATCCTTATGGTAGACTTTTGCTGTGAAAGGACCAACCTTCAGTGAGGAATCGAGTGGCGTGGATGGAACAGTTACAAATACGAATTGTCTGCCGGTTTTCAAATCTTGTCAACTTGTTGTCGCTGTCTCTGTATCGCTCTTGTTTAATTGTCGACCGCAATTCACATCCGATTTTCTTAAGACTCGCCTCGATTTCGCTATTTGCCAGTGACAAGGGTTGCTGGTTTTTCTTCGCCTGTTGCCTCATGTAAAATGAATGGATTAATGTCCAGAACTTGCGAGACAAAACCGCGAACAGTAATGCCTCTTACCAGAAGAACATTTTCTGGCTTCTCGAGTGGCATGGTAGATCCTCCATAGCCCCCTGATATCCTGTGCACCGACTATACTGCCTTGTCCTGCCGTTTCATTCTGCGAACACACACAGCTCCAAGCCAGAAATACGGGTCGATATCGAGTCCGGTATACTGCGGTTTTTCAAAAATACGGGTTGAACAGCCATTGTCACTGCTTGTGCAGAGGAACAAATATGCCAAGTCAGTGAACGTGACTCAAAATTCGCAATCAGACAATGAGCTGGATGAGGAAAATGGACCAGCGTCTGTATGGGACTAGTCGGTTTCTCCTCCACATCGTCTTCTTCTTGTTGATGGTCTGGCTATGGCTCTGGCCCCGAGGTATTTTTTATCTCTTCTGTTCAATAATGGATCTTCAGTTACTTAGGGGTTCCAAAGGATATCCTTCATTATACGGGAGATTGAGAGATAAACCTACCATTTTTTCCTTACGGCTATGGATAAATTGCGAGTTTGTTCTTTGAACTGTCGGGGTTTAAAAAATAGATGGAAGAGGGCTTCTATATTCAGAAGTTTAAAAAGACAAAAGCTAGATATAATTTGCATACAAGAAGCGCATATCTCAGCATGTGATATAAACACTTGGGAAAGGCAGTGGGGTGGAAGCATATACACACACAGCCAGGGACCAATCACAGTAAAGGAGAAGTAATTCTGATTTCAAAAAGTTTCTCAGGAAAGGTTACACTAGTCACGTCTCAAGAACGCATGATCATCTGAATATCGAGTATAGTAACTATGAGATTACAATTGCAAATGTTTATGCACCTAACGACCATAGGGAAAAAATACTTTTTTTCCGAGGTCTGCGGGACGAAGTAGATGAGTGGGGAGGAGGAACAACAGTGGTCTGTGGAGATTTCAATTGCATTTTAGACAATGATTTAGACATTGTATCAGGTAAACCACACAATAAAATAGAGGTAAATGAATTTCAGTCTGTATTAACACAGTCATGTTTAATCGACTCCTGAGAGATTTTTTCACCCTGAAGAAAAAGAATATACCTGGAACACATTTAACCCTTTTATAGCAAGACGGCTAGACTATTGCTTAGTGACAGAAGATTTATGTTCCTCCTTGGTTGTCAGTGAACACTGTACCATTCCGCAATCAGATCACAGGGCGGTTGTGCTGGAGTTCAATGAAGGAGACTTTATCAGAGGTCCAGGGTACTGGCAATAACAATAGCTATTTACATAATACAGAATTCGTAGAGAACATGAATCTGTTGCTTTTAGAAATGGAGAATGAAGGAGATGATATGTCTTACATGGAAAAATGGAAATGGATAAAAATGAAAATCAGAAATTATTGTATCGAGTTCGGAAAACGTCTTGCTTGTAATACACGAAACAAAAAAATCGATTTACAAAAGAGAATACAAGATCTTGAATCAAACATCCTACGTAATGTTCAAAACAAAGAACTACAGACTAATTTGTTAAAAACAAAACATGAGTACGAACTATTTGACTTTCAGAAGACAAAAG
>JADBJO010008477.1:20000-22500 GCA_016801955.1 Conus betulinus
CTCCTCTCAACCCACCCAGGCTAAAACAAACATCATTTCAAAGTCTGTCGCACTAACTACCTTCTCTCTCTCTCTCTCTCTCTCTCATCTCTCTCTCTGCTCTCTCCCTCTCTCATCGCTCTCACTCCTCTCTCTCTCTCTCTCCCTCTCTCTCTCAGGCCTATCTCATGTGCAGAGATTGTTTTGGGTTGACACCAAGGCACCAGGCTTCCCCTAGCTGACCTCCCCTCCCTTCATACCCACCACCCGCCGCACCTGACAGTCGCATGCAGGGCTGGTGTGATGACATTATGTTAACCAGTGCTTGGTCACTTGGCATTCATTTTCCCCTGTATTATTGAAATGATCATGCGTTTTGATTTAGACATAGAAACTTTGAGACGTATTCCAAACATTCGCAACTGGTTCATTCCATGGAAAGGTGTGGGAGGACAACAAACCCCCCCCACAACCCCTCCCTTACTACCGTCAGTTGTCTTGAGTGACACAGTGTCCTGTCACCCTGTCAGATCAGAACCTGATTTGACAGTTTAGAAGGCACATAGTGTTGCACATTCACACACCACACAACCTGCTGGTCAGTAGCAGAGAGCCAGCAGGATGATATCCAGGAAGCAGATGGTGTAGGGCAGCACCAATTTCCCGTCTCGCACCACAAGTGATGTTGGAGACGAGCCTGTATCACCAGGGGATGTCTCTCGAGCGGTTGGGGGCACTTTGGCGACGAGAGACTGCCACACTCGAACTACCCAGTGGTCTGCACGTTCAGCAGGCCCCTCCCTTTTGCTAGGGGGAGGGGGGGGGGAGGCTTGGTGACTTGTGTCTTGTAGTCTCCCAAGTCGGCCTCGTGTGGCACAGGACCATCACCACTCAGCATGATGATAGCTGCCCGGTAGCTTTGATGACGGCCATAGAGGAACCACGACGATGACGACACCAACATCAACAACATCAACCACAGCCAAACCATCTTCTGATGACTGCTCAGCAGTCTTAATGACTTACTACCTCATCCAGGCTCCTGCCTGATTGCGCCATCATCCCCGGGACCCTCAACCCAACCACCAACCTACAGCATCTTTGCCAAAACAAACATCTCCATGCTGCGGCCTGCTGTGGCAAAATCTTGTTGCTATGAGTATATTAAACTCAACCACTCCTGTTGCACATTCACTGATACTGCAAGGCCAGCTGTAGATCAAAACAGTGTATGAAGGAAGACCACAGGGGTAATCAAGAGAGAGGGCGTGGTTATCTCCCTCTGATCTGAATCTCGGTCTAAAGTGTCGCTGATTTTTCCCAGAATTGTAACTATGTTCTGCATTTTGAATCTATGCATTGGTTGTATGTATGCCATGTGGTTTAACAATGTTACTTTGTGCTAATACTTGATGATATTTATCAAAATGAAGCATGAGTATTCTGTTGTAGATAGTTGGGGTTTTTTTTGCCACCATGTGGTAAAAGCTATAACCATGTGATTATGATTCTTTGTTAACAATCTGACCACCATTCTCTGTGTACAATTTGATCTTTGCCAGTTGGCAATCCTCTCTGTCAAGATGATGACTGAATGATAAACTTTGATCAGAAAAAACAATATGCCTTATGATTGTTGGAATGCTTTGTAGTGTAAGACTCCAAGTCTACACCACATGTGTACTTGCACTAAGTGAATTCCAAGTAAAGTAATTTAATCCCTAAGAAACATTCAAAAAAACTATTTGACTGAAATTGTTTACCATTGTATTATGTCTCCTACCCATTTTGTAACCTCCACTCAACCTCTAATCAAAAATGGAGATTGATGATTAAAGTAGAAACTCTACACTACAATAATCCTTTGTTGGCCGGGTTCTCACACCTCTTCTGAAAGGTAGAGGGCAAATGTGTGGACTGGACAAGTCAGACTCTCAGTTACTGAACTACAGACCAGGTTCGCTTTATTGCAGACCTGGGACCATGGCTATGCTACATATCCTGGGCAAGACAGGTTTGTGAGAACACCACAGCCCAGCACTACAGCAACTGGTCTACACAGCAGGATCAGTCACCAGTCACAAGAAAGAGAGAGATCAAATATCCTTTCTGACTTCAGATAAGTCCTGATATTCCAAGAGGACTTTGACTCAACTCATCCAGAACTTTCCCTTACTTAATGATGAATCGGTGAGAACCACAACATCAGCCTATAGGACAAACTGGTCCATTGTGACTAATGTTAACTATTTACCCGTGTGTAAGCAGGTAATGTCGATGTATTAAAGTGCAAAAAAAATTAAAAAGGACAGGTCATTGTACACTAGCTCTAACTACTCACCCTTGTGTAAGCGAGCAAAGTTTATGTGTGAAAGTGTACTTAACCTGTGTTAGTTCTTTGTTGTTCAATCAGTACTGAATGTTTGAACTTCTCTGTAATTCTGTTTCTCAGAGCTACAAGTACTTTTAAGAGTATAAGCCTAAGAAAACTAGTCCCTGAGCCACTATTGAGTATTTTAAC
>JADBJO010008477.1:27500-47500 GCA_016801955.1 Conus betulinus
AAGGGAAGGGGAGAGAGGCTCGTACAATAATCGTATGTCGGAAATACAGCAGGGACAACTGGCCTTTATAAATGATCAACTAGAATGGCTTCCATCTTGTGGTATTAATCTACAGTACGACACCGAGACTGTCCATCTCATGCAGGCATAGGCATAATCCATATGCGATTAAAACACCACATCACAACAGTCATGACGGATCCTGTAGAAGATTTCCGTTGATCGATTACGTGGTAATTTGTTTGGCTTCACTGCAGGCACTGAGGAGAATGTCCATTCCATTCGCTCTTCCCTGCAGTGCTTCCAATAAAGCAGAAACTATAAAATGGTGATCTCTTAAAACATAAGTGCTGAGGGCCAGGTCTTGGAATGAATCTGCAAGGGACTAAATTGCAATAAACTAATTAATTCCAAGGATAAATACTGAGCACCATTCCAGCAACTTACAGAGCAGCTTGGTGTTGCAATGACTGCAAGAAATATATTGAATTATAAAACAAAGCTTGCTCTTATGTCTTAGATTGAAGACGTAGGGGGTGATAGGCATTCATATCTGCAATGGTAGATAATTCTGCCTAACTAACAGTATGTGCTTGAGTGGGTGAATGGGGAATTAAAAAATGCTTCTTCTCAAATAAGCCTTCAGCAAGCGTAGTCTCCAAAAGGGAGACAATTTCCAATGGGGAAGGAAACTCTCTAGCATAAAATTTCCTGGTCAGATAACGGTAGTAATTCCTGGTCAGATAACGGTATTTCGAACCTGGTTGTTTCTCCTCAGTGACCATGGAAAGTGGTAACTTGACTCCTCTGCCTTTTTGGTTTTACGAGAAGGCTATCCCAGAAAAAAGGCTGATGTGCAATGCCGTAGTATGTTTGTTGAGTTAAAAAAAAAAAAAAAAAAAAGCAAAGATGCCACCTAAGAAGCAATAGAAAATCATGAAAGAACAAAACAAACTACATTTTTCTTGTGAAAAGCAGAAAATATAAAAAAGATAACCTCTTAAGACACAAGTGCTGTGGGCCAGTTCTTGGAATGAATCTGCAAGAGACTAAATTACAATAAACTAATTAATTCCAAGGATAAATACTGAGCACCATTCCAGCAACTTACAGAGCAGCTTGGTGTTGCAATGACTGCAAGAAATACTCAATTATAAACAAAAACTTGCTCTTATGTCTTGCTCTGCTGGTAGGCAGAATTATCTACCACTGCAGATATGAATGCTTATCTCCCCCTATTTCTTCAATCTTAGACATAAAAGCAACCTTTGTTTATATACATACATACATATATATATATATATATATATATATATATATATATATATATATATATATATATATATATATATATATATATCCCATCTCCTTCCAAATCAGTAGAAGTATGTGGTTAGACAATGCAAACATGGGGTGGTATGATCAGTACCGGCCATACAGATGTGCATACGACATAATCTATAGACTTGGTAACCCTGCTGTGCTTGTGTTTGGTGTCTTCGGAAATATTATGATAATTCGGATCATGCACCGTCTTCCTGCATCCAATGTTAGTGTGTTCTTCCAAGTTCTGGCGTGCTCTGATATGCTGATGCTGGTGGTGGGCCCTCTAGATAGCTGGCTTGACAGAGAATTCGATGTACCAAGATTTTATGAGCTGGGTACTTGGCCATGTAAGGTGGAGAGAGTGATACGGTTCATGATGCCATCCTTGTCGGCATGGATGCTTTGTGACCCTCTCCATGCAAAGAGCAGCCTCTGTGTTGTGGCCTCATCGGATCAATGCTGTGTGGACGACGAAAACATCGCGAATTGTTGCCGGCATAGTGATCGTCATCATATTTCTCATCAACTGTCACTTTCTGTATGGATATGATCGTGATGCTCATTATTGTCCAGACTCGTGTTGTCCCGTGGCTGTATCACAAATGTACAACTGGTTTAGGTCGGTAGTTTGGCTTTGGATGGACTTTGTTCAATTTTCTCTTCTGCCCTCTGTCGTGTTGGTGGTTAACAATAGCATTATTGTATGGAAACTTGTCAGATATGTCAGAAAGGGCAGGCATCTTCCCCCGTGCAACAAGCCTATGAAGATTACAGACTACAGCAAGTGTCTTCATTGACCGTGACTCTTATAACTGTCAGTGTGTGTTTTATCCTCCTGTCAGCACCCAATACAGTATTAAAAATCATGCCATCTGTTGATGATCAGTATGGACAATACAAAGTCTTGACAGCCATCAGTAGAATGCTGTTCTACAGCAACAGTTCTGTTTACTTTTACTTGTGTTGTCTATTGGGCAGGAAGTTCAGAAAAGAGTTTACAAACATCACACTTGAGTGTTTTACCTCTAGAGGAAAAATAAGTCAGGCACTTAATCTTTAAGATTATGTTTGCATGTGCCTTTCCATATGTGGACACAATAGCTGGAAAGCGTGGCAAAAGATATGTCACATTATATCAATTTTAGCATGGCGTTTACAGCTGAATGACTACCGCATATCTTAGAATAAACACATTCCAATGGAATGTTCGTCAAGGACTTGAAACTCTTGGTTGTGCAGTGTTTGTATTTGGTGAGCGACTATGGAATCAAGACTGTGTGATGTGATCAACGCAAGACATTCACAATCCTCCTTTCTTCAAGATTCTGTTCTTTTTTTTTTATGTTGTTCGCCTGATCTTATTTCCCCTTTTGAATATCTATCATTTTTCTGTCCCTCCTTTGCACACGCGCACTCCTGTTTATTCAGCCATGATGATGTCTTCGACCCTCTTGCCATTCTATCATCTCCTTTCGGGGTGACAACTGCAGGAGTACTCTACAACAGGTACAACAGAAATTAGCTGACTGCTTTGGCTCCACCTATACAGGTAAAATTTAGATCCTGAACGAGTTTTTGAATCCCCAAACAGACAACATTCACAAGAAATTCTCAAGCTAGGTATCATGAGAGAGAGAGAGAGAGAGAGGAGAGAGAGAGAGAGAGAGAGAGAGAGAGAGAGAGAGAGAGAGAGAGAGAGAGAGAGAGAGAGAGAGAGAGAGAGAAGAGAGAGAGAGAGAGAGAGATAGATACTATTTTTTGACATTTTGATATTTTATTGCCATTACCAAAGAGGTCTTTTGACAAGGGGGAGAGGTAACAGAAGAAAAACATTTCCCTCTTCCTCTACTGCAAACAAATAGTACACTTTCATTCCTAGTGTGTATCAAATCCAAAGTTAACAAAAACAATAAATTCGTAAACATTTCGTTATGTCTTTCACCTCACGCACAGGAGTAATGCAGTAAAGTTGAAACACACACACACACACACACACACACACACACACACACACACACACACACACACACACACTTAAGACTGACTCGACCATCCACTCAATCAATGAAAAAAAAAATACTGACTCGACCATCCACTCAATTAAATGATGATATTGTATTTTACTGATCTCTTCAACATGCGATGAATGATAATATTCATTCAGATATCTCTCATAATGTATTATCTTAAATTTCACTATCCTTCATCTGTCTAATTTCCAGTGCTTCTGCGATGAATTTCGCAACTGATTTAATTACAAGTTCATCCTCAGATGATAAACACGCCAGCGACGTTTTGTCTTTTCGCTATATCTAACGGGAAAATGGACAATTTGTCCGCACTTCATTATAAGCAGTACAGTGGAACAGAAAGTGTTCCTCGTCATCAATATATTCTACATGCAGTACAAGGAGATTCTGTGGATGTTTCACATTCAAACCATCTTTTGTTGGCATTGAAACCTAAAGTTCTCAACCTAAATCTTGCGTAATTATTCTGTGCCATTTATCTGTTATGACATTGAGAAACTTTTCAGAATGGAAACACATTCGTAAAAATGAGAAAAAAAAAACAGCGATATTTTTCTTTACTTTCCATATCCGAGTGCCAATTCAGTTTAAAAGAACAAATAAGCCTGTCTTTAAATTCCGCAATGAACTGTTGCTCATTTCCTACTTCCTGGGTCATCCACACTATTCCAAAACCCTGTTCTTTGCTTATTTTCTTCACTGGCTTCGTTTTGCCAAACACAAAATTGTGATATAAAGTGCCTGTGCTCAGTTTCAAGTATTAAAAAAGCCAAACTCCCACATAACTTCCTGACCTTCCAGGGTGTCTGAATGTGTGAGTAAAAGCTAAGCAATGAGGAACGGTGCCCTATGACATCTAACAGTTGGGCAATTGCTAAAGGTGGATGGTATTTTGTTGTCCATTTTTCTGGACTTCAGAAATAACCATCATAATAGTATGTTTTTTTTTTTCTTCCCATTTTGCAGTGAACTCTAAAATCACTCCACTTGTTTTAGGAGGAAAATATTCACACAGCACTGGCTTCTTCGCACATCATTGGTCGAAGTGCACACACAGTAACATAACCACGCCTGTTGCAGTAAACGCGCCTGTTGGTCAGGACCAGCCATTCACCGAAAGACTTTATGACACTGCATGAGAAAATAGTGTCATGATGGCGGAGAGCATGTTACAGCAAGGCGATATGTGTGTGTGTGTGTGTGTGTGTGTGTGTGTGTGTGTGTGTGTGTGTGTGTGTGTGTGTGTGTGTGTGTGTGTGTGTGTGTGTTTGCTTTTTGTTGTGGTTGTTGTTTTGCCATAACACTGGCGATGTCTGAGCATTTTTTCCCATTACACTGGCAATACCGCTGGGGACAATGGAAAAAAAGAGATGTTCAACTGTTCGATGAGAGACAGGTGTACTTTTTCTTGGTCACTTTCTGGGCAGAGCCATTGTCCAACACAAAGCATTTATTGCGGGATCTTCATGGGCTTTGTGTCAGCTTGAGCGCAAGACATGTTCACTGTAGCTTGTAGTCATAGCAGTTTCTTACCTGTCAGATACATAATAATCAGATTACAAAGACCCATTGCTCACCGACTGATATTGATGGAGCCATATCTAGCTGGGTGCCATACTTGTTGATCAAGAATGTGTCGATTCCAAGTTCACGTAGTTGCGCACTAAAGGAAGACATCAGAGGTGCAGCTGGGTTTGCACAGGCCTTCAAGCTTGCATCAGTCACAGTGCAGCAAACTCGTGTGTTCTCTGCCCACACACAAACGTTAACTCCACCCCACTGACACGCTTTCAGTACCTTTTTATAGAGAGGATGGAACTAAAGATGGTTTACAAATCAGCCTGAACATCTCAAGCCTCTGTACATGAAAACGAGCAGGCGAATCATCCACAAAATGGATCAGCAATTAGTCTTGAGTCATTCATACATTGGTCACGGTACACTCAGAGTGTTGATATAGACTTAAACAAATCATGCTGGGAATGAGTCACTCAGCACGCGAGGCATGTGGAATTGATGATCCCCCCCCCCGTCAAAAAATCTCTCTCTCTCTCTCTCTCTCTCTCTCTCTCTCTCTCTCTCTCTCTCTCTCTCTCTCTATTCAACACACATTTTGGCATCACTTTAAACTCCAAAGCAAAGACAGGGTTCCTGACACTATAACTGCATCCATTTTTGTATACTGCGCGCATATTATGCAACATTTAGCTTTCACTATTCCAATGAGATTATTGACAGGGACAAAAATAACGCCACAGGACCCACCCATTCTGTGTGAGTATATGGAATCTTTTTCGGTCTGCTGCGGAAAGATTCTGTGTGTGTGATTGAAGCCAGTTGTGTTTGGCAGATTCGTCACACCTGTGGGATCCATGTCAGCCATTGTCGATGGATGTCAAGTGACGACAACGACCTGATCACGGGCTCGCAGGTTTCTTCAACGCTGACTGTTCACACGCACAAAATGACGAAAAAAGTTGCACATCATTATAGCTCGAATGCTTCATGTGGCAGATTACACATTAATGTAAACGTGTCAAGTAACAGTTTAAAAAAGGCAATATAAGAATGTCAATGGCATAGGCAGACGAGAGAGATGTCTAGTACAGCAGGATTACTCTCTCTCTCTCTCTCTCTCTCTCTTCTCTCTCTCTATATATATATATATATATATATATATATATATATATATATATATATATATATATATATCAATCATTATCACCACCACCTATCACCTATCCCAAGTTTTGAGGACCGTTGGGGCGTCTAGAAAACTTTGCAGCCATCTCCCTCCACTTCTCCAGGTTCTCCAACGTTCTGAAGTACATGTAGCTGTTGAGTGTGTATATAGGCAGTCCATTCAATGATGTTGTTTTCCAACATCTTTCTCTGTGTGGATCTCCTTCTGCCTGTTTGGCAATTCCTGTTGATGTTGATACATGAACATACCGCCTCGATTTCCTTTTTTCTCACTGTGGAAAACGGGTCTTAGTAGTATGGTCCAGTGGCTTGCCTTACTCAGGTCTGGATTTCAAAGTTGGTAATGTTGTATACCGAAGCATCTCTTCCTTTATGCCTGAATCCTTATTTCAAGTTTACACATATATAAGCTCTTCAGGGTAACTTGAAATCATCCATTTGAAGTAATCTCTGCCAATAACGGACGCAATTTACAATCGGAATAACCGGGATAAGATATCCATTCAATTCATTGTAGGCTAGATCATTAGCTTAGTAGATCAACAGCTAGAAATTCTTCAGCGCATACAGATGTACTTTGTCACAGTGCTCAGAGGTATTTTGTAATCCATGTATCTCGGAACCTACTGCATCATAGGTTGAACCTGACTGTTACGCAGGCAGTGCCCACGAAACCAAGACCCACACCCTTTCCCCACTCTACTCTAAAACTAACCCACTAACACAGTTCCGTTTCCAATATTTAATGACACTCCATTGTACACAAATCCTCAACAATAGAATCACACAAAACAACATACATCAAAACACATATGATGAGGAGGATGGGGATGAGGATGATTATGCTGAGAACCTGAATGAATTAATTATACTTATAAGATAGGTTGTGAGCAGACGAAAAGGTGTCCAAAAGTCCAAGCACCCGCGCCCGGGAAAGGGTTAACTGCTGGCACTGTAGGGGATGGTAGCACGCAGGCAATGTAGCCCTGCAAGCGCAGACAAGAATTCTTGAACTTGGGGCGTCGAAGTGGGTATTAAGATGAAGGTCTCAGGGGGGGGGGGGGGGGGGGGGGGGGGGGTAACTTGCTGAAGGAATGGCTGGTGATGATGAAGGGGAAGTGGAGGACTGGGGATGGAAAGTACATATGCAAGAAGAACAGAGTGAAAGGCCTGGAGACAAAGCGAAATTGCCGTAAGGGAGGGGAAATGAAATTTTTTAGATGACTAAAAATAAAGAAGTCTTTCCCCAGCTCTGTTTCTCCGTGTTAAAGTTATGACTTTGGTTAGCATCTCCTTTTCTCTTATAGAAGTTAAATATTAAGGACAATTTCAGAGAGTGTGGGGCAAGTTAACGCTTACTTACTATACCAAAATGACTACCATAATATCCCCTTCTTCGAAATATAAGGCTTCTACAATGTTTTTCTTCCACTTTTGTATTGAATCAAGAGTGGTTTCAAAGGATTTCCTCTTATATACACGACCCAAAAGTAATGAGAATAATAGAAGCCAAAAGAAATGCGTTTTCATCCAAAACAATAGTATAATGGTACAAAACACTACATCACGTAAAAAAAAAAAAAAAACAAAAAACAATGTATATTTACCGTATATAAAATATATATATATATATATATATATATACGATACAATAATTCGAGTCGGACGCGTACCAAACGATATCTTCACCTTTCTGTGGTAAGCTTTTTACGCATGAAATAAACCCCAGTTATTCAATACAGAGGGTCACACACCAACAATGAAAAGAATAAGAGCCGAGGCTGACTAGGGGTTTCCTTTCTCCCCCTCTGTCTGAATCCAATTGTAGCTTAAAGTAAAGTTTGTTTTTTTTTTTTTTTTTTTTTTTTTTTTTTAGAAATGGGAAAGCAAGAATATAACTGTATATCTATAAAAGCAATAGCAAACAAATGAAAAGATACACGCACACAACAGACTGATTACTCACCAAAACCTGTGAGTGAGCTCTGGAGACTATACAGGCTCTAGAGAACCAGACACCTCACCGCGGACACAAACTAGCGTCACAACGATGGCTCGGACGACCCAAACCTTACAGGCGCGGTCACACCCGCAGGCATTCCTCCAAGCTCTTGAAAAAAAAAGAAAAGAAAAGGAATGTTGCTAGTCAAGGCTAACGGAACTCGAACTTAGTTGCTCTCAAGCTGAGCCAAGTGATCAGCATGGGCTGCACGGGTTGTCTGTACACTGGGGCCATTTTTAACTGACACAGAATAACGCGCGCGCGCGCGCGCGCACACACACACACACACACACACACACACACACACACACACACACACACACACACACACACACGTGTGTAAACACGCAGAGCATAGGCGCACGCCCATAAACACTTGACAGTTGATGACTGACCATTAAACAATTTTAAAAAAACACATTTAACGAATAGATATTCAAAATACGAAGCTGTTGCATTATACACAACAGCGCTCTCCTAGCTTTACTAGAAATATATGTATACACAGTAATAAAACTAAGCCCAGCAGACATGTACATACCTAGCCGTTTATACGCATTTACCACAAGCATAACAGAATCAGAACCATCAAATATCCATCTTTCTCTCGCACCTAACTAACCCTCCTTTCTAAAGACTACAGTGCTTCTTTTACTTAGATTGACCTTTAGACTTAATGCTGAGGCTAAGCTGGGCTTATAAACCGACTACAGAACGAAGTACAACGTCTGCCAAACAAGCAGATGAACAGTTCAAAGGTATCGGGCATGAACACAACACCATGCCAACCATTATCGATGACTTTGAGAGCTAATTCATTCATGAACGATGAAAACAAAATCAGACTACAGATAGCACCTGGCTTAAAGCCAGAAGAACACTAAACATACTCTGCAAGAATGGCACCATCCTTGCACACGCACTTTCGCACTAACGTGCGTACTTGTCACACAGCGATACAGTTTACCTCTAATTCCCGTTCTTTAACAATATTGTCCATAGAAGGTTCCTGTTAATAGCATCCAACACTTTTCCAAAATCAATAAAAGCAACATAAAGTTTACTATTTGAGGAAAACTGTTTTTGCACATAAGCCATTAATGTGAAAAAGAAATCGGCAGTAGAGTATCGCCTTTAAAACCCTGCCTGACATCCCCCTGTAGTATTGTTCTCTTCAACCTATGCTTGTAGTCGTCTGGTTATAATGGTCCCGTATACTTTATTCCTGTACCACACAAACTGTTACATCTATAATTGCCCAGCTGAATAAAATCCCCCTTTTTTGCACTCCCAGTTCTTATAGAACAGGGAGTACTTTAGAATGGGAACGAGGAAATACTGTCTGTGTCTGTCAGTCCGTCCGTCCGTCCGTCCGTCCAAGGTCAAAATGTGTTCCACTCGCTCCAGACAAAACTACTGGCCCGATCTTTCTAAAAATCTGTAGGTATGTGTTAATTATGAGTCAAGGATGATGCCCGATGTTTTAGTTTACCGTTATAGCCGTTACTAACGGCTGTGACGGCCGGTAACGGTTTTTCTTCTTTATAGAATATCTCCGAAAGTACTTGGCCGATCTTTGTGAAAATTAGCGGGTATGTTCATTATGTTGGTTGGCCGATCTTTGTGAAAATCAGCAGGTATGTTCATTGTGGGTCACGAATGATGCCTGATGTTTTAGTTTACCCCGTTATAGCCGTTACTAACGGCTGCAACGGCCTGTAACGGGTTTCTTTCTTTATGGAATACCTCAGAAAGTACTACGCCGATCTTTCTGAAAATTTGTAGGTATGTTCATTATGGGTCACGAATAATGCTCCATGTTTTAGTTTACCGTTATGGCCGTTATGGAATATCTCAGGAAGTACTTAACCGATCTTTCTGAAAATGAAGGCCGATGTTTTTTTAGTTTACCCGTTATAGCCGTTACTAACGACTGTAAAGGACTGTAAGGTTTTCTTTCTTTATGGAATACCTCAGAAAGTACTTGGCCGATCTTTCTGAAAATTTGTAGGCATGCTCATTATCGGTCACGAATAATACCCAATGTTTTAGTTTACCATTATATCCGTTACTAACGGCTGTAGCGGCCTGTAACGGTTTTTCTTCTTTTTGGAATATCTCCAAAAGTACTTGGCCGATCTTTGTGAAAATTAGCAGGTATGTTCATTATGGTTCACGGATGATGCCCGGTGTTTTAGTTTACCCCGTTATAGCCGTTACTAACGGCCGGTAACGGTTTTCTTTCTTTATGGATTACCTCAGAAAGTACTTGGCCGATCTTTCTGAAAATGTGTAGTTATGTTAATTATGGGTCACGAATAATGCCCGATGTTTTAGTTCACCGTTATGGCCGTTAATAATGGCTGTAACGGCCTGTAACGCTTTTTTCTTCTTTATGGAATATCCCGGAAAGTACTTAGCCGATCTTTGTAAAATTAGCAAGTATGTTCATTATGGGTCAAGGATGATGCCCGATGTTTTAGTTTACCGTTATAGCCGTTACTAATGGCTGTAACAGCCTGTAATGGTTTTTCTTTTTTATGGAATATCTCAGAAAGTACTTAACCGATCTTTCTGAAAATTTGTAGGTATGTTCATTATGGGTAACGGATGATGCCCGACGTTTTATGTTTACCGTTGTGGCCGTTACTAACGGCTGTAACGGCCCATTTTTTTTCCCTTTTTTATGGAATGTCTCAGAAAGTACTTAGTCGATCTTTCTAAAAAAATTGTAGGTATGTTCATTATGGTTCACGGATCATGCCCGATGTTTTAGTTTACCGTTATAGCCGTTACAAATGGCTATAACGATCCATAACGGGTTTTTTTATGGAATATCTCAGAAAGTACGTAGCCGATCTTTCTGAAAATTTGTAGGTATGTTCATTATGGGTCACGGATGATGCCTGATGTTTAGTTTATCGTTATATCCGTTACAAACGGCTATAATGGCCCCTAACGGTTTTTCTTCTTCATGGAATATCTCAGGAAGTAACGTGGCCGATATTTCTGAAAATTTGTAGGTGTGTTCATTATGGATCGCGGACGATGCCCGATGTTTAAGTTTACCGTTATAGCTTTTACTAATGGCCCATAATGGTCTTCTTCTTGATGGAAAATCTCAAAACGTTCTTGGCCGATCGTTCTTAAAATTTGTATTTGATTATAGGTCACAGGTGATGGCTGCTGTTTACCAGGATAACCATTACTAACGGATACACCAGCCCAAGACGGTTTTTCCTCTTTATGGAATATATCACTCGTATTCAGGATAAACTGGGAGTACGCGCTTATATGCTTTGCATCTTGTTAAATAATGACAAGGCAACAGATTCAGTCCCGAGAACCAGATATATACCTCTGTCAAAAAGTACATTGAACAATTTTACAAAGCATAGAACTGCCAGTACATGTGCATTCTTCAATAACTCACTATCACACCATCAGGGCTTCCTGCTATGTTAGATTTTAATTTATGTAGTGCTAACAAAACATCTTCCTCTGTTATAGACGGATCAAAGCCAACAAATGATCATGTGTATTAACATCATCATTTTGACCAATAGCTACTTTGTCCTTTTCCAATAATGCTGTGAAATGTTGAAACCATTCCTCAATAGAAATCTGATTCGTTATTTGCTCCTTCATGGAGTAGCCAATTGTACAGTTTTTTCCCAACAGTAGAAACTAATTTATCAACCGACACAGCGTTACACAATATCGTTTTATTAAAAATCATATTTTCATATACTCTCTTATGCATTTACGGTAACCCTCTCTTTCCTCGTCATTCAGTGTTGTTCGATACTTCTTTAATGTCCTACGTACTCCTCTCCTTTGGTGTCGTTACTCCGTATCAAGCAACCCAGACACCTTTTTTTACATCCATTCACATGTATGTATTTGAATGGATGTAAGTCACACGACCCACCCATTTGTGTGTGTGTGTGTGTGTGTGTGTGTGTGTGTGTGTGTGTGTGTGTGTGTGTATGCAATCCTTGTCAGCCTGCTGTGGAAAGATTCTGTCTGTTTGATTGACGCCAGTTCTGTGTGACTGCATCGTCATGCCTGTGCGATCCATGTCAGCCCATTGCCGATTGATGTGGCTGCTCGTCCTTCGATTTCGAAGATGACCATGACTTCGATCTCAGATGGAAGATCGCTGAGTGTGGGTCCGCAGGTGGCTGGTGAGGCCGATCAGGGCCCGGAAGGAATGGCCACATGTAGGACACATGGGGGTGGGTGCTACAGTGGAGGTGAGGTAGCTCTAGTCTTGCGCACAGCTTGCTTTCTCCCAGTTTTGCTGCTGTGCGTCTCTTCTCTGATGTGCATGCACCCTCTATGGGGCTATGTCGCCAGGCTGAGCTGTCCAGGGCAAGCGACTCCCAGGTGTTGAGGTTGATGTCCTGGCCTTTGAGGGACACTTTGAGGCAGTCTTTAAAACGTTTTTCCCCCCCCCCCCCCCCCCCCCCCACCGCCCCGCCGCCCCGCCTTAACTTCGCGCTTGCCCTGACTCAGTTCTCCATACATCCGTTGTTTCGACAGTCGACTATCTGGCATTCTGACGATGTGGCCAGACCATCTGGCTCGGGATTTCTGAAGGAAAGTGTAGATGCTGGGGATGCTGGCCCTTTTCAAGACCTCAGTGTCCGGGACTTTGTGCTGCTACCTGATCTGTAGGAGTCTGAGGAGACAGCTGAGGTGAAAATGGTTGAGCTGTTTGGCGTGTCTGCTGCAGACAGTCCATGTCTCACTGGCATAGAGAAGGATGGTTAGTACCACTGCATGGTAGACCTTCAGCTTGGTGGTAAGGCTTAGTAGTCTCTCTCTGCTCCCAGATATTTTCACGGAGTCCCGTAAACACAGAGCTGGCTTTGGCAATCCTGTTCCTCACCTCTGCGTCAATGTTCACAGCTCGTGAGAGTGTGCTGCCCGGATAGGTGTCAACTGCCTGTAAGTTCTGCCCCTTTACCGTGTGGTTCCTGGTAGGGTTTACCTGGCGCAGGCTGATACATCACTCCAGTCTTTTTGGTGCTGCTGATGAGACCGAAGTTGTCGCAGGCTCGTGAGAGGCAGTCCATTTTGTGCTGCATCATCTGCTCTGTGTTGGCGTTGAGGACGTAGTCATCAGCAAACAAAAAGTCCCTGATGACGGTGTCTTTCACCTTTGTAACAGCCTGCAGTCGCCTGAGGTTGAATACCCCACCGTCAGTTCTGTATCTGACATGTATACCACCCTTGCAGTCACGGAAGGCATCAGTCAGCATGGCGGAGAAGACCATGCTGAAGAGTGTAGGGGCGAGAATGCAGCCTTGTTGTACGCCGTTGGTCACTGGAATGGCCTCTGACTCGTCTCATCATCCAGTACTTTCACCACCATGCCGTCGTGGAACTGTTGGACGATCGTAATGGACATGCTGGGATAGCCAAATTTCTCCATCATCTTCCACAAGCCATGTCTGCTGACCGTATCGAAGGCCTGGGTCAGATCGACAAAGGTCACGAACAGATCGCTCTGCTGCTCTTGCCATTTTTTTTTCCTGGGCCTGTCGTGCAGCAAATATTATGTCTACAGTTCCAAGTTCTGCACGAAAGCCACACTGGCTTTCTGGGAGGAGACTGCTCGAGGTGTAGCAGAGAGGGTGGTTGAGCAGGACACGAGTCGGGGATAGTCGCCTTTCCTCTTGTAGATGTGAAGAATGTTGGCATCTTTTAACTGTTGTAGGACCCTCTCTTCATTTCACATGGACTGGAAGAGCTGCATCAGCTTCTGTGTCAAGGCTGGGCCTCCTGATTGTAAACTTCGGCAGCGATTGCATCAGATCCTGGCGCTTTGCCACAGGAAAAGTTGTTTGATCTTCTTCGCAGAGGGGGGGGGGGGGGGGGGTTGTCAAGGTCTTGCCTGATCTTCACTTGAGGTAGGCGTGCAATGGCCTCGTCATTGATTGAGGCAGGCGGTTGAGATCCTGGTTAATGTGTTCAGAATCTGCTTCTTTTCTGACAGCAGCTGGCTCCCATCTGCACTGAGGGGGGGGGGGGGGGGGGGGGGGGGGGGGGGGGGGGGGGGGGGGGGGGGGGGGGGGGGGGGCGGAGGAGGAGCCGGAGGACTGGGGTCCATACACAGCCTTAAGAGCGTTCATCGGCCTTTTTGCTGAACCAGGCATCCTGCATTTCGCGAAGCCTCTTCTACACTTTTTGTTTTGCACTGGTAAAGGCATCTTTCTTAGCTCGTGATGTGGGGGCATTCTGGTGCGCTCTGAACAGCTGGTGTTTCTCTGACAGCAGTGCCTGCACTTCTGCATTATCCTCATCAAACCAGTCTTGGTTTCTACTGGTTTCTGCTGGTCCGAGGTGTTCAAGGGCAGGAGAGTGGACTGCATCTCTGAAGGCCTCCTACCGCTCTTCAATGCTGCTGTAGTCATCCTCGTGTCCTGGGCGGCCTGCCATCTAGATCATTGCAGAAATCTTCTACTACGCCTTTACCATCCATGCGCATGGAGACACTGGGCCTCTTTGCGCCCATCTTCCTCCACCTCTCCAGGTTCTCCGACGGTCTTAAGTAGTTGTTGAGTGCGTAGCCAGTCAATTCACCGACGACGTTTTCCAGCATCTTTCTCTGTGTGGATCTCCTTCTGCCTCATTACACTGTTCCTTGCAGAATAGGTTTGGCAATTCATGTTGATGTTGAAACATGAACATACCACCTCAATTTCCCTTTTTCACTGTGGATAACAGGTCTTAGTATGGTCCAATGGCTTGCCTTACTCAGGTCTGGATTTTCAAGTTGGTAATTTAGTATGCTGAAGCATCTCTTCCCTTATGCCCCTAATTCTGATTTCAAATTCACACACACACACACACACACACACACACACACACACACACACACACACACACACACACACGCACGCACGCACGCACGCACACACACACACACACGCACACACACACACACACACACACGCACGCACGCACGCACGCACGCACGCACGCACGCACGCACACACACACCGCACACACACACACACACACACACACACACACACACACACACGGCGGCATAGCTTTCGTCGTGCGTGACGCTCTGTGCTCCCACCTCACCTCCACTACCACCTTCCCTTTCCCGCATTCCTCCTTTGAACTTGCCCATCTTTCTGTCACCCTACGTCAGCACTATCTCCATCTTTTCTGCATCTACCGTCCTCCCCCCAACCAAAAGATCAAACTCTCTGATTGTCACGGGCGGACCAGTGTTTGAACTTATACACTGAGTTTTAATGGTCTATTCGTCACAGAGGTTGACAGCAGCTTGCACATAGTATGTGGAGTGCAGAGGAGAGGGGGGTAGCTCCTCTGTCACATTCAGTTGTGCACCGCCCGTGTGGATCATGCATCCCCTCAGTAAACCCTCACATAGGTGTAGTGTGAGAGGGAAGAGTTAGACCTGGATGAAGTGTGTGTGTGTGTGTGTGTGTGCTGTCATTTTAATAACTGTGCAGGGAGGTGTCTTGCACGTGTTCTGTGCGTAAGTGTGTTGTTAATGCTTAGCGTGGGTTGAATGTGAGTATGTGTTTTTGTGTAGGGTGGAGGGAGGACCTTCTTCTTCGCTATGCCAGTGTTCGGCGCTCTCATTCTTTTTTTGCTTTTGCTTTTCCGGTAAGAGGCCACGTCCTCCGTTGGTAGCCATATTTTGTTTTTCCACTTCGTCGTGGAGAGTTGCGGAACCGGGCCGGAACCCTTCGCTGGGCGGAAGGCAGTCCGCTGAACTTGGGAAGGATCTCAATCCTTGGGTTACCAACAACATTCTTCCGAGTCGTCCCAGACTCTCACTTCCTTCGTTGGAGGTGGCGCATCTACTGGTGGGGCTTTGGGCTCTTCGCTGAGTGAAGCTTGCCAGTAGCTCTCTCTTTTGTCTTCACCCGCCGTTCTGGTAAATATATATATGTATAAATATGGTGTGTTGTATTCTCGTTGGGTTGGAGAGCTTGTACGCCAAATGGGATTGGTATTTATTCGGTCAATACGTATTTAAGTGGCATTGAGGTCATTTATTTTAAGTTGATGTTTAGTAATGGCTCTGTTTGGGGAGCTACTTGTAGACTTGACATATGTATCTAGTTCTGTCTTGAAGTCGGTCATATTTGGATAAATGTTTGGAGTCGGGATATTCCGGAAGCGATACTTCAAGGATTGAAGCAAATTATTTATTTTATTTATTTTTTTTTTTTTTAAAAACATCAAGTCGGGTCCGGAACGGAACGAGTTGCCGCCGACTAACATTCAGTCGACTAGCGGAGATTTCCGATGTGGCGCTCCCGCCATAGGTCCCGCTCCCTGTCTTGTTTGTTTGTCTCTGTCATTTTTTTTTTATTATTTTTTTTTTTTATGCAAGTATGTTGTAAATAATATGGAAGAATGAATGAGTTTTATGAATTTCATCTGGCATTAATTCAAAATGTAATGTGAACTTCCAAGAGTTTATTGTATTGTAATTTGTAATGTGAATGAGACGAAATTTAGAATTGTGGTAAAGGAAAACAATGAAATGAGGAAAAAACAAGATTCAAGAATAGATAAACCAAAAGAAAACAAATTGTAAAAGTTTTGTTTTTCCTTTGAATTCTTTAAATTGTACGTACACGGTCCACACATGCCCTGCATTCACACACATAATCCACAAATATCATGATTATGCGGTGAGGGACTGACATCCGCCGCAGGGCGTTCCTTTTTCGTTTCTTGGGGAGACAGATCACAGTTGCTGACGTTGGGCGACCTGGAGGATGGTCCCAGAGTGGGGGATACTGGAGCCGAGCCTGAGGAGTGCTGGAGGAGTCCGGCGCAAGGAGGAATCTTCTAGACGCCAGTGAAGAGAACAGCCAGTCTTGCTCCAGAGATCCAGTCAGCGGGACAGTCGTCAACAACTCAGTTATGTGGCAAAGTGTGTGTGGTGTATGGGCTGTGGATTTGTGTGCGTGCGCTAGTGTGATCTAATGTATATTGTTATGCCCTGTTTGTTGTATTAGTTTGTTTCTCCCCCTTCCTCTTCTATTTGTTGGGGGTAGCTTTAGTTGGTGATAGGTTGGGTGGCAGTGGGATCCGGGTGGTGGTGTTTTTTTTTAGGGCTCCCCTCTATCGGGTTCTTTTGTCCCTTAGCGATAGTTAGCTCCTGATAGGATCTGCACTCTTCTTTGTTTTTTTTTTTTTCCTTTGAAGTTATTCTTTTTTTTCCTGTCTTTCCTCCCTCTTCTTTGATAGGTGCCCCATTCCATAAATGGAATGTATGTGTGAGTGATTGGGATGCTTTATATGTTTGGGTAAATTTGTATATTTAAAATTTAATAAATATTGTTTGTTCCGTACTTCCTGGAGTGATCTGGAGATAGTGAGTGGCTTAGTGTTGTCTCTCTGTGCTCTTTGTCTGTCCCTGCCTCATTCCCCTGACAGGGTCTTTTACCCTTGTCCCGGAACATTGCAATACAATCAGTAGCCGTCCTGTTATCGTTGGTGACTTCAATGCTCACGTCAACGTCCCCACTGACTCCCTCGCGCTTTGCTTCGCCGGTCTGCTGGACGATTTTGGTCTGTACCAGGCTGTCACCTTCCCGACTCACCAGAAAGGTCACACCCTTGACCTTGTCATCAGCTGGCGTGACGACAACGTGCTGTATTCCACAGCCCCAGACTTCACTCTGGACTTCTCCGACCACTACTGTGTTGTTGCCCAGCTCCGCCTCTCACGTCCTTCACGCCTTCCTGTGTACGTGGAGGCCAGAAAGATCGCTGCTGTCAACACCGTCACCTTCCAGTCTGATCTTCGGGCTAGACTGGAGGCCTCTTCCCAACTGTCAGCTGACCAGCTCCACCAGCTTCTGTCCAGTCTTCTAGATCAGCACGCCCTGGGCCACCCGCGGCCAGATCTCCAGCCGGCCCCCTCACCCTGGTTCACCTCCGTCGGACCTCAGCTGCTGCAGGCTAAGCGAGAACGGCGTCAGGCAGAGCGTTGCTGGCTCAAATCTGGGCCTACATGTTCATAAACAAATTGTTCGTTCTGCCAATAAGCTAGTTACCAACATTCTGGACAGTGCCAAATGCTGTTTTTTACAGTGCCAAAATTCCTAGCCAGTAGTACACCCCGACAACTAGTTACTGTAACCAATACTCTACTTGACAAATCAAAGTCCACACCACTGCCCTCCTCAATCCCTGCGACAGAACTCCCCCAGCGTTTCTCTGATTTCTTCTATAGTAAAATAGCCACTATTGGCCATAATCTGGACTCTCACGCTGCTCCTCCCCCTGCTGTTCCTGATCCTTCCATCTCTGGCGCTCAGTGGTCTGAATTCCACTCTGTGTCGGTAGAAGAGGTCCGAACAATCTTCAAGCAAGTCACAGTCAAAACATGTGAAACTTGACCCTCCTCCCTCATCCCTTCTTACCTGTTGTCTTGACGATCTCCTTCCACATTTTACATCCATTATCAATGACTCTTTGCAATCAGGTTGCTTTCCAACTCTGTTCACATCTGCTGTTGTCAGACCTCTCCTGAAGAAGCAAAACTTAGAGCCTGAGAATCTCGAGAACTACAGACCTGTCTCTGATCTCCCATTTCTTTCCAAGCTGATTGAAAAAAGTTGTTCTCGCCCAGCTGTCTGAACATCTCTCTGTAAACAATCTCTTGCACTCAAACCAGTCAGCCTGCCACATACACAATTTTTCAGCATTCACAAGGGCATGGTAAAAACAACCTTCTCCATTTATACGAAACTGAATGACACAGTTTCAGTTGGAAAAAGGCAGGGGGAGGGTGGGAGGAGTCTTGTTTCAGACAGATAGAAGTGAGGGATAGAGAAAACTAGAGAGAGAGAGAGAGAGAGAGAACTCGAACTCAAATATATTCTGTGAAGGCCATGGTCCCATTAGAAGGGGCGTGTACAAGCAATCGCATTGTCAAATTTAAAGACAGTAACACATATACCACTGTCATGACAAATGAGGCAAAAAAAAAATGATACAAGGACTGCTCTCGCCTCGAATGCGTGATACAAAAAGACAGATAACTATGATTAGACGGCACTGATGAACAGAAACGGAATGCATTGGGATTTTTGTAATATTAAGGGGCAAATATACTGCTTTCTTATACTAAGAGAGGTCAGCACATGTAAAATGTAATTCATTGCCAACAGACACAGCACATATTGGGCGCAATAGAGTCTGTGTGTGTGTATATATATATATATATATATATATATATATATATATATATATATATATATATATATATATATATATAAATGCACCTTCAAGGCGAAAGTACCAAAAAGTAATTTTGTTATAATTTATTTGAATTTACTATCAATGTCTAAGAGTAGATATTTAGGCACACAGTCTGGAGAGTCACAGAACGTATTGTAAGCATTAAAACGTTCACTGTTATTCAGGTGCTCACTCACATTATGCCATACACAATCGATCAGTCGCCGCTTAAACACACGCAAAAGTTCATTTGCATTCCCCACACCCTGATTTATCCATATGTCTCCAAAACCATTTCGCTGTAAACATAATCGTACATTCGTAGCCAAAGTATTCTTACCTGTATAATCCAAATCCCTTAGCAAGATTCAAGCTCTTCGGGGGGGTAACCTGTAATTATCCATTTGAAGTAATCTCAGCCAATAACGGACACAAGTTGCAATCGAATCAACCGTGATATGACATCTATTGACTTCATTGTAGACTAGATCATTACGTGACTGTGAAAATACACAAACGAGTTAATCGGTGATGTTTGCAAGACGACAAATAACTTGTTTGAGCGTTGTAACTGATGAATAAACAACTTTAAAAAATGTACGTTGTTATGAGTGTATTTGCTGGCAAACGTGGTAATCATTCATGAGAATTAGACAGAACTGTATTGCAGAAACAGTGGC
>JADBJO010008477.1:50000-52500 GCA_016801955.1 Conus betulinus
TATCTCTTACTTGGTTAACAACACTCTTGAATAAACAAAACAAATCATTCTAATAAATCAACAATAAATCAGGGGAATACTTTTAGTCTCAACTAACGTTTGGTCTTTTACACACACACACACACACACACACACACACACGCGCACACACACACACGCACGCGCGCGCGCGCGAGCGCGCGCTTGCTTTCAATAAATAATCACAGTCTTTCTCTATGTATATATCATCAACGGTCGCCTACCGTATACATCTAGCAGAACCTTGTCTGCAACAAAGTTGCGGTATGTAACAACAGCGGTGGAAGTGTTGTGAAAACTCGCCATACATATCGGCTGCATGACACTGGTATCTCCTCAGGAGCACAATGTCAACGGTGCAGTGTCAATAACTTGTACTGTTTACATCCAACATCAACGCAATTGTTTAACATAGCTTCTGTTTTATGGACAAACTTTCATTCCATTTCAGATGTGTTCCTACTACATCGTCGTTTTGGAGCTGTTCTTTCCAGACCAGCGGGGCCCGTTTCTTATAAAGCGAGCTCTCTAGCTTTAAAAGATACACTTTTGTAATGCATGACCCAAACCTTTCCGTACAGAAGTGAGCCTCTTCCTATTGTGAACCAGTTATAACGGTTCATGCAGTCGTTCATCAATCTGTAAAACTTAGAAGGTTGTTAGTTTCCGATACTGGATAGAGTATGTAACTGGATATGTGATAGGCATCATTAAACACCCAGGAGTCGTCACTGTTTACATCCAGGGTTACGTCAAAATTAACACACGCAAAATACGAAGTAGACACACTGTTAGCAGTTCCTCCAACTGTGATATTGATAAGAAAAAGCTGTTCATGATTTGTTTGGCTTAAAAAAAAAATCACAGATGAATCATACGCTTTCTTTAAATAATACGTTTGAGAGTTCCTTCTCATTACTTTGGTGGGAACAATGGCGACAGTTTCAAATTGTCTCTGAGTGGATCTGGAATATTGGCAATCCTACTGTGTGCGCATTCGGACTGACTGGAAATGCTATGATCATTCTGGTAATGCTTCGTGTCCCTGCATCTGCTTTTTAGTGTTTTCTTCCACGTTCTGGCCTGGTCTGACCAGCTTCTGTTGATAACTGGTCCCCTTTGCGAGATCATCCACAGAGTATTCCCAGTATATTATAGTTATTATACCAGGTCCTGGCTGTGTGTGAGAGAGAGAGAGAGAGAGAGAGAGAGAGAGAGAGAGAGAGAGAGAGAGAGAGAGAGAGAGAGAGAGAATTAGGAAAACATAAGAAACGCTAAACAGAAATAGTCTTACAAAAAACAAAACAGCAAAAAAAAAAAAAAATGAAAGGTTATAAAGGAACAAAATTAAGAGAGAACAGAGGAAAGAGATTGACAGAGGAGGAAAAAAAAAAGAAACATAATAGCGAGTACATGCTTTGTGTGAGGGAGCAGGAGAGGGTGGTGGGGATTTGTATGGATATTTTCCGTTTTGTTTTTTGGTCTCATTTCAAACACTTCAGATTGACACACAATTGGCTATTATGTTTCAGAGTTAAATTTTGATCAACGCACAATCGTTCATTAATGTCCTGTGTTGAAGGCGTCTGTGCATTCGTTTGCCTACACAGTTTTGTGTACCTTTATGTCGCTTTTCAAGCAAACAAAAATTAATAAATAAACACATACGGGGGGGGGGGGGGGGGGGGGGGGGGCTTAGGCTTACGCAGCAGTGTGGCTCTACCACTCACGGTACCTCTGTATCATTCAACAAACGATGAAATGCTAAAAATTACCATCAGTCACAGCTCTCTTTCGACTACTTTCTTTCATATGTCATTTATTCACAACCTGAATAATGATGTTACGAAACTCTGCTCTGAATATTCCACCAGTTAGACAGTACAAGTAGAAGTTGATGGCGCTATTGCTGTACCACAGGACACGACTGAGGCTCGAAAATATTTTGTATTTTCCATACTCAATTGGGTCATCTTTATCAACAGATGGCAGAATCATTTTCACTGATATGGGTGTTGTCAGGAGAATAAAAGAAACAGAGATACTTATAAGGGTCACAGTCTTGACAACGCCTCCCGTAGTCTGGAATTCTCTGCTGAGTGTTGTACAGGGAGGCGCTGTTTATTTCCACTTCGTCCAACGACTTTATAGAGAATAATGCTGTTGCTAAATACCAGCAGGATGGATGGTAGAAAACACATTTGAACCATGTCCACCCAAGGCCAAATCTCGTCCATAAACCACTCGTATTTGTCTGATACAGCTTTATCACAACACGAGTCTGGACAATGCTTGGCATCACGATCATATCCATAGAGAAAGTGACAGTTGATCAGAAAGGTAACCACAATCACTACACCGACAATAGCTCGTGACGTTCCCTTAGTCCACACAGCTTTGACGTGATGGGGCCACAGTACAGAGGCGGCTCTTTGCATGGTGAGCGTCACAAGCATCCATGCTGACAAAGGAGACATCATGT
>JADBJO010008477.1:71032-80537 GCA_016801955.1 Conus betulinus
AGGTGACTGCCAGCAGACATGAGTGTATCAGATAAAATGCAATCGGGATTCTGAGTCTGTCGAGATGTGTGAAAAACAGTGGCGTTACTCTTTGCTTTGACGCTTATCATGGAATTCATGGTCCCGTTTTATTTACACACATTTTTTTTAATTACTAATTACATTTACACTGTTTAGGATAGGACAACGTCATATTTGAAAGATACAAACAGAACTGTACTTCTAACATCGTATTCAATGAAAAACTGTCATGCAGCCTAGTAACGAGCGCTCTTTCGTATTGCCACGTAAATGTTTTAACATGCACATGCTAAATGCTCTCTCTCTCTCTCTCTCTCTCTCTCTCTCTCTCTCTCTCTCTCTCTCTCTCTCTCTCTCTCTCTCTGTCTGTCTGTCTGTCTATCTGTGTGCGTATGTACATGTGTGTGTGTGTGTGTGTGTGTGTGTGTGTGTGTGTGTGTGTGTGTGTGTGTGTGTGTGTGTGTGTTCTGAACATGCGTCTGTGTGCAGTTGTCAAAGTATTGTTGATTTAGTGACATCATCAAACAAAACTGTTGGCCCGTGATTAGCTCGCTGTCGAAAGTTTACATTTGACACTGGGCTGACGTGGATAGACAGACAAACAGACAGACGTAGTTCACACTGGGCTGAAATGGAACCCACAGATACAGAATCAGTTTACAGTGCTAGAAAAAATCGAGTCAGACCATATGCCTTTGTCGCTTATGCTCAGTATTTCTAATGACTGCATAAATGAAATCCAAAGGAATTTTTCTAACCATTTGATTGAAAGGTGTGTCTGGAATAACATATATACCAATGTATGTAGAGATGCAGTTTGCAGCCCTGAAATTTAGCAGCGAGCTGAAATAGCGACTAGTGTAGCTGCTATGGATATGCATGAAGCTCTGTCTATATTTAACAGTTGCTTAAAACATGCAGCTGAGTGCAGGTAAAACAAAGAAACAAACAAAAAAACAGAGCAAGATAAATGCAATCCACGGTTATGATGATGACTGGTATGAAGTGGTGTGTAAGTCGTCTGTAAAAGAAAGGCCCGCAATTTGTTAAATAGATACCGACTCATTTATTTCCACCACATCATTTTTTTTTCTTACTGTGATGCCAGACGTTACTAAAAAGAGCTTCTGTAAACAAACATAAACAATTTAACCTGGCAATGTTAGAAAATAATGATATCCTCCATAAACAACCAGAAGGAATGTTGGGATTCAATGCGCAGAATTCACAATAGAAGTAAACAACCTTCCAACGGCATAAGCTCAGAAAAAAGTGTTTCAGCACTTAAACAAATGCTTGAAAAAGAAGTAGATACCTGTAATATTATGGATGATGAAGACAGTGATCATGCCAGTGTCAACAATGATACCACCTGTAACAAAAATACCATTGACAGTACATTGACATATCCCATTTCAAGGGATGATATTTTGCTGGCTCTAAAGAAATCAGTAAAAAATCTTAAAGCTAGTGCCCTTGGTGGAATCATTACTGGCTTACTTAGATGTAGACGCTCCCGCATCTTGCGACACATGGGGCAGTCAAGGTGGTCCACTGTGCACGGTCCTCAGCCAGTCTGCTGATGTCACTCCATCCTCTGTCAACAAGTCTGAGATCTCTCTCCACTGTCTGTCGCCAGCTCATCCTGGGTCGTCCTTTTCTCTCTGGCCTGCTGGGCCAGAGAAGAAAAAGGGCCACACATAAGGAGCTGGTTTACAGGTCTTCAAGAGGTAATCTTGCGACACATGAGGCAGTCAAGGTGGTCCACTGTGCACGGTCATCAGCAAGTCTGCTGATGTCACTCCATCCTCTGTCAACGAGTCGGAGGTCTCTCTCTACTGTCTGTCACCAGCTCATCCTGAGTCGTCCTTTTCTCTCTGGCCTGCTGGGGTCCATTTAATGGCCTGGTTTCAAGGCGTTGATGAGGGTAATCTTAAGACATGACCCAGCCAGTGGATGTGACATCTGCAGATGGTGGCTGACATGGGGAGCCGTTTGGACCTTTCCCTGACCTCTTCATTTGGTATAAAGTCTGACCATTTGATGCCCTCGTGAACATGCTGTGAACGCTGGAACCTGTACAGAAAGAAGGCTGGAAGAGCCATGTGGAAACCACTTGTGTATACATCTGTACTCGGCAAGAGTCCTCATCTCTGTCTCCCTTTGCAATGATGTTTGGTCGTGACTGCCATTCACCTACAGATGCTGCTTTTGGACTGACCTGCAATCACACCGATAAAGTTTCTTTTACAAGGTAAATGGAGGCCCTGCACTCTCGATTGAAACAGTCCTTTGAGCTGGCTACTGCAAAAGATATTACGCCCAAAAGAAACATAAAAGAGCAATATCAAAAGTCAGATGTGTCACTATTGAGAAACATGATAGAGAGTTCTGGTCGAGATAGTGGCATTTGACGGCAAACATAAACTGTCAGACAAGTGGGAGGAAGCAAACTTTCAAGTCTGAAACAACCTGACTTTGACATTCAGTGTATGTAGTCCAGAGTGAAGATGGCGCTGGTAAAAGAGAACACTGCACCGCAATCTGTTGTTGCCTTTGGGGAGCACTGTGGAGAGGTCAATGCTCACCAAGGGGCAACCAACAGCAGAAATTCTCCAAAACGCCGAACTCGTGCGCAGAGGAAACGCAAGCAGCAACACAGCAGTTGTGAAGCAACTGGCACAGAGAACAGTAGTGAAGAGGGAGGAATGATGTTGGGCTATGGAAGGCGTTATGAGACAAAGGCAGTTCAACCACCTGCATCAGAAGGAAACCAGTCCGCATAGGATGATCAGATGGCAGCTGGAGTGAAGACGGGTACCCAGGAACCACTGCAAGAAAGTGGAAGATCCATGGAATGTAGATCATGATGTAGATCACAATGAAGAGTCCACAGCAGCACATGAGGAAACTGTGCCTAAGATGGTTGCTGGAGACAGTAACACAGAAGGAAAGGTGCAAACAATCACCTGTACCACCACCTCCTCAATCAGACAACCCACCAGTGCCGAGTCCACGTCAACAAGCGGTCGAGATCAATCCTAGTGGATGAAGTCAGGAGTCTTTGTTATGCTTCACCAAGCACCTCAGTCACACTGGCTGTGTGAAATGTGGACTGCCTGATGAAGGAAACAAACACTCTGAAAAAAATGCCAGACTGGATGGCCAAAGCAGCTGTTCATAAGATCTCAGGTGATTGTGATAAGTGTTGGTGAATATGCTTTCATTGTAATGAGTTGTTTCCTTTCGATCCACAAACTTTTGCAGGTTTGAAAATTACTGTTTTTTTTCTAATTTAAGTGTTTTATTTTCTCCTAACTGATTTCTTTTGAGGAGTGGAATTTCACAAGACGTTGCACTTTTGTTTATTTGTAAGTCATGTCGTAAAAATGTACAGCATTCTTAATTGCAAAATATCGATGAATTCTTTTCTTTTCTTTTTTTTTTTTAAAGACGGGTATATGTGGTCAGGTTTTTCACTTTTTTCAGTAATGTCCATGGGGTGACAGAGAGAGAGAGAGAGAGGAGAGAGAGAGAGAGAGAGAGAGAGAGAGAGAGAGAGAGAGAGAGAGAGGAGAGAGAGAGAGTGATGAAAACACAGTAAACAAGAAAAATGCATGACTTGTTTTCAATGTAGATGTATCTTGATTTTTTTCTTGTGATTTTTAATTGGTCAAAGTTTTCTTATTTTGAAATGTTTCTTTGGGGAGTTGTGAATGGCTCCCAGTGTAAAAATTCAGCTTTGATCACTTGCATTTAGCTTGACAGTACAGTTGAGAAAGTGGCCGTTGAGTTGAATGCGAGTCTCTTCTGTCAGTGTGAAACATCATGCCCTCATTCTACATTTAGGGGGTTTAATCCTTAATGCCACCTTAGATTTCAACATGGTGTTCAACATGTTCAAGCTCAATGTCAAGGAATAGGCTTTAATGGGGCGTCATCTTACATCAATACACAACAGCAGGGATTTCTAAACCCAGCAGGACTCTTTTTCTCATGCATGTATCTCATGCACCACTCCCTGAGACCCATAGGACTAAGTGTGTGTGTGTGTGTGTGTGTGTGTGTGTGTGTGTGTGTGTGTGTGTGTGTGTGTGTGTGTGTGTGTGTGAGTGTGTGTGAGTGTGTGTGTGTGTGTGTGTGTGTGTGTGTGTGTGTGTGTGTGTGTGTGTGTGTGTGTGTGTGTGTGTGTGTGTGTGTGTGTGTGTGTGTGTGTGTGTGTGTGTGTGTGTGTGTGTGTGTGTTGTGTGTTGAACATGTTTATATTATCGATGTGACAGTTTTAATCAGACATATTATCCCCTCAAAAAAAAAAATCCTGTGTGAAGATTTGACGGCAGGCTGAATGAATGCCATGTGTTCAGTGAACACTGTATGATGAAAAAATCTTCCTTGAAAATTTCTACAGAACAAAATAAAATCAAACGAAGACGATGTTGTACAAAAACAGAATCTGAACGTTTAGACATTAGACCGTTGACATTCCATTGGAAAATAATCTTTAGGTTTGTTATCATCCCTAACTGAATTATCTGATTTATAATCAATTCATCTTCAATATTAGTTAGCCCATAACTATCTCCCGAAAACCCACGTCGCTCATAGTCACACACGTACACGTAACACTGTCCATGGTCAACACATATCCGCACGTGCCGCGCGTGGCAGTGAATTCGCTGTAGTGGCACGAATTGTCTCATCACTTCCACGTGCACAGAAACTACACTGTCTTGTCACACTCGCTGACACTGGTGACTGTCTTTTTTGTCTGCCTTTCTTGCATTGAGTTTATGGGCAGAATAGCGTAGGTTCTTGATAAAGGGGTGGTCACACCTGTAGGACAGCTCGATGATGCCAGTCTCCTGCTTATTAAGGACAAACGTCTTTCTGTCTACCAGCATGTTGGTCGTAGATCATCGTCGTCCGTTTCTACTGTTCCTTTACCACCTTAAGGTGAAGAGACAGCTGCTTCCTGATCGTTCTGAGGCACATAGAAAAGTCGTCGCCGATGAACACATTGCTTCCTCGGAGATTTCTTCTCTCCTTCAGAATTTTCACTCATTCCTTATAGACCGTGCATGCAGTGAGTTAGATTTTGCATTCAATTGGTGGACCCAATCAAAAATGATGTCACCACTCATTTTAACTTGTTAGATAACAGGTATTTCATCAAGTGTTCACAATCTTCATTAGTCTCATTGGCCTGTCTGGGTATACCTTGCACAATGATGTTTATTCTTCTTAGAACGGTCCTCTAACTCACTGGTCCTCATCTCCAAATCAGGCACACTCTCTTGAAGGTTTTTTGCTTGTGTGTTTGTTTTTTTTTTTCTGCCAGTTCATTATTTGACTGCCTAAGAGAGGCCAGCTCACTTTTCAGTGTTTCGACTTCCTCTATCAAACCGACAAGTAATTCTTTAATTTCGGTCAGGTCTTCTCGAAGGCTATCAAACCTGTCACTCATGGAAGACAGCTTGCACAAGTGTGGTTCACAAACAGTATCACTATCAACTCTTTGCTGCAAGGATGACTGTAGATGGTCCCCCCTGCTTCTCTGGCCTCTCTCCACACTCAGTCTCCGGCCAGCGCTGGAACCGGTCAGACATGTCTGTTTGCTGTCCCTCTTGGGAGGTGTGGGATCAGCGTTGTGTGGATTGCATTAAAAGGTTGGTGAAGAAAATCACAGTAAGGAGTAACCTCACTATGACACCGCCCAATCACCTTGTCACTCTCAATGTCCATCATCGCATGGTGATCTTTTCTTTGGCACGTCGACACATAAAATTGATGTAGACTGCCACGAAGTAGCCACATCTTGTTCTGAAGCCCAGTACCATCTCTGGCATGGTGCGTTAGCTGCTCTCGGTACAAATTTCAAAATTGTATGTAACTAGTAAAATGCGTATTTTTTTACCAGATACAAGACATAAAACCACCACACAGCTGACTCCGTTTATGTTTCGTGAATCCCAGAGAGAGAGAGAGAGAGAGAGAGAGAGAGAGAGACTCAAGAGTCAAGTGTTTTATTCATAAAGGCCATAGCCCCTCAGAAAGGGGATATACATTTTAAGTCGCACATGAATAATGGTCTTTTCAATTTGTATGAACACTTCTCCTTTTAAATGCCTTATATAAACAAACAGCTATTTTGTAACGGTGCTTTCATTTGGTGATGCCATTAACAACGTTAACTTGAATGGACAAGGATAGTTAAAATACTTTAGCGGAATGAATTGTTCTCTGAGATCTCTTAACATCTGGCAAGCAAGCACGAAATGAACTTCGTCCTCTTTTGCATTTCGACACAATGGACAGATCAGATTTCTTTCGCATAGCTGTCTATAGCGAAAGTAATGACTAGCAATATCAGACACACCGAATCGAAATCTAGTCATAATGTGTTTGAAATGCTTGTCTATTTTCATTGAGATGTAAACTGGTAAACAGTGTAAATGGCTATATTTTCTGTATAATTCAAATCTCTCACTATTTTGTAGGTGTGCGTTCCAATTTTGACAACTGCAATCAATTAATCTTTCTCGGAACACCTTCATAAAAGCATTCCTATCACCAACACCTTGGCTGAGCCAAACAAAACTAAATGCGTATTCACATAGTTTCATTCTGACATTTGTTACCAGTTTTTCTTACCTCTATTGTCCAATTGTAACAGCATTTTATACGCTTTGAGTGGTAACGTGTGATTTTGCATCTGTGATATTTTCAACCAATATCGAATACATTTTACAGTGGAATTCAAATGAATAGGATATCTAGCTGTTTCACCATATACTAAATCATTTGGTGTCTGCAACGACACCTCAGAAAATTTCTTTAGAGCAAACAAATGGATTTTTTCACAATGTACAACAGCAGCATCCAGACCCTATATTTCAGCTCCATATTGCACCATCAGCTGAAACGTGACAATCAGGCAGCTTCAAAAACAAGGCGAGGGAATCGTTATGGAGTATTGATAATTTCTTTAGTATGCACAACAATGCGTTTTTTGCTTTAATGACTAAACGAAACTCAAGCATATGGAGAATTAAATACCCAAGTTAACACACATGCATTTGTTGTTAACTTGGGTATTGTATGTCCATTGTATGTCCATCTTTCTCTCTTTCCGAGATACCCGCCCTTTCTAAATACAATTATGCTGCTTTTTGCTTTATTAACGTTTAGATGTAATGTAGCAGTAGCTCTTTGCAAGGGTGTTTAATTGAGTTTGTAATCCAATTACTGTCTCTGAAACCAAGACCACGTCATGAGCTAAAAGCAAAATGAAAATTTCCAAAAAATTCATTCATAAAATGTACACCATGCCTTCTAGAATGTATAACTTCTTGTGTTCATTCATTTATAAATAACGAGGGCAAAACCGGGCTACAAATATCGCCCTGTTTCACACCAGAAGTACTGTGTATATAATCTATTATAGCAGCACCAGTTCTCACTCGTGTCTTTACACAGTCATATGTACTTACTAAAATTTCAAACAGCTTTCCATGAACGCCATTTTTAAGCAGGACGGGCGGCAATATACTTATATTAACAGAATCAAACGCCTTCTCGAAATCAATAAATTCGACATACAGTTTACGATTTAAATAAAACTGTTTCTGTATGAATGCCGTCAGAGTAAATATATGATCAATAGTAGAGTAGTTTTTCTTAAATCCAGCTTGATATTCTCCAGTAATGTTATTTTCTTCCACCCACTCTTGCAGTCTCATGTTAATAACAGCACTGTATAATTTGCTGCACATATTACATAACGATATTCCTCTGTAATTATCCGGATTCTTTGCATCGCCTTTTTTATATAATGGAATCACTATAGATTCTGACTAACAGTGGGATATATCCCTTTATCAAATAAAGAGTTTAAAAAAATCTAAAAACACTTTTGACTGGCAAGCAGTTTTTATTATTTCACCAATAATTCCAACTGGGCTGGCAGCTTTTCGAGGTTTTACTTTTCTCAAAGCCATTTTTTTTTTCTCTGGAAATCAGACGATTTTGATTGTCATCATAATCGTATGCATTTAGGTAACTGTCACCGACCATATCATTTTGGGAATCAAATTTTCCTTCCAGTAGATCTCTGTAATGATGGAACCACATTTCTGAACTGATATCATTCACAGGTTGTTTTCGTTTTCTTGAAATTTTGTGAATACGATGCCAAAAATCATTTTGGCTATTTACAGACTGAAGTGATTCCTCTAACAGAGCATCATTGAACTGTTTTCTCCTTTCTCTTTAAAAGATGTTTATATTCCCCTCTGGCCTTACAGTAGGACTCCCGAGAAGGTGTGGACAAAGAACGCCAGAATTTCTTCAATAAATTTCGAGCTTTTCTTTTGTTTACCCGGCATTCGGTATCATACCAGTCCTCTTCTTGTGCATATATGCCGAGAGTAAACTTTTTTTTTTCATACTCTCTGCTGTTTCTTTCATACGACAATTAGAAACATCTAATGTCTCGTCTACATTAATATCAATCAGGCTAATTGCCTCCTGCATACGCTCTTGCATTTCATTAGAAAAAGTCGCATTTTAAAACAAATCAACGTGATCTTCATTCCAGCCAAATTTATCAATCGTACAGCACCTGTTGTTTACTGGTCCACAGGTTATACATAAGACGGTGAGGTTCAGTTCCACAGGCATATGATCAGACCCAATTTTCTGAGCTACGCACATCTCACACCAATCAGAAATAATCGAAAACATGTCAAAGGACACCGAAAAAATAGTCGCTAACGCTGCTACCATTATCACATATGTATGTGTAGCGACCTTGAAGGTCGCCCTTACACACACCGTTTTAAAATGCACAGTTTCAGAGCAATACACAGATTGAGAAGTAGTTTCCCATAATTATTTAGCACAGTATCTTCAGAGTTTCGAACATGAATTGGTTCACTTTTATGCTGATCATCATACACAGATATGTCTTCTTCAAAATGACAAGAAAAGTTTGAAACTCTACTATTCTGGTCACCGCCAACAATCACATACATTTCATCTTGCTTCACCTCATCTAGCTTGGCGTCAAACTTTAGCTCCATGGAGTTTAACTTGCACATAACGTCGGCAAGCGACAGTTATTTCCCTGGTAAACTGGAGGCTCTATCGGGGGGATGCCCAGGTCTCTCCATGCTGGGTCTACGACTTGCTGTTCCTCCACTGGCCAGTCGGGTCTGCCTCATGTCTCTGGTCAGGGATGAGTTTTGGCCCTGGGTTCTCAACGTCTCCACACTGGAGAAGAAAACCTCCCCAGAACAAATACGAGAGGAGCAGACCTAACATAACACCGGCTGCTCCGTGCCTAAAGTTTAGCATAGCGACCCGCATAACAAGTTTCTGCCTCGCTCATTTGAATATGAAGCACTGAAACACGAAGCAGAAACTGTCACATATTGCCCTGTCATCCCTACATCCAGACGGCATCGTTCTTCACGACGTACTTGAC
>JADBJO010008477.1:85767-95594 GCA_016801955.1 Conus betulinus
TGTGTGTGTGTGTGTGTGTGTGTGTGTGTGTGTGTGTGTGTGTGTGTGTATAACCAACAACTGGGAACTAAAATACTTTGTAAATCTCTCTCAGTGTTATGTAAAAACAATTAAAAAGGTTTTCCAACTTAGAACTCGGAAAATGAAGGTTCATAAAACCATGAGCATCAAAGCATGAAGAAACTTAACGAAATAGAGTCACACATCTGCCAGTTGATTTCGTGAAGGGGTAAAGATGATACAAACCAGAGTGCAGACTGTGAGGGCAAGAAGCTGGCAGTGTTTAACTCAGTTGCTTCAAGGTGACTGCCAGCAGACATCAAGTTTATCAGAAAAAAAAAATGCAATCGGGATCCTGAGTCTGTCAAGATGTGTGTGAAAAACAGTGGTGTTAGTCTTTGCTTTCATGCTTAACATGAAATTCAAGGCCCCGTTTTTATTATTATTTTTCTTTTTCATTACTAATTACTTTTACACTGTTTAGAATATGACGAAGTCGTATTTGAACACACACAAATAAAACTGTAATCTAACATTGATTTCAATGAAGAGCTGTCATGCAGTCTAGTGACGAGGGCTCTTCCGTATTACCACATAAATAAGGGTTTCAACATGCAAATGCTAAATGCTCTCTCTCTCTCTCTCTCTCTCTCTCTCTCTCTCTCTCTCTCTCTCTGCGTATATGTGCGTACGTGTGTGTGCGTGCGTGCGTGCGTGTGTGTGTGTGTGTGTGTGCGTGCGTGCGTGCGTGCGTGCGTGTGTGTGTGTGTTGTGAGCATGCGTCTGTGTGCAGCTGTCAACGTATTGTTGATTTAGTGACATCATAAAAACAAAGCTGTTGGCCCGTGATTTGCTCGCTGTCGGAATTTTACATTTGGCACTGAGCTGACGTGGATTGACAGACGTAGCTCACTCTGGATAGACAAAGGTCACACAGACACAGAATCAGTTTACACTGAATCGATTCAGACCATATGTCTTTGTTGCTGAAGCTCAGTATTCCGAATGACTGCATGAATAAAACTAAAAACAAAGTTTCTAACCATTTATTTCAAAAGTGTGTTTAGAATGACACGCATACCAATGTATGTACAGATGCAGTTTGCAGCCCTGAAATTCAATAGCGAGTTGAAATAGCGATCAGTGTAATTGCTGTGGATATGCACGAAGCTCTGTCTATATTTAACAGTAGCTATATAAGATGCAGCTGAGTGCAGGAAAAATAAAGAACAACAAACAAACAGAGCAAGGTAAACGCAATCCACGGTTATGATGATGACTGGTATGAAGTGGAGTGTAAGTCGTCTGGTAAAAGAAAGGCCCGCAATTTGTTACATAGATACCGACTCGTTTATTACCACCACATCATTTTTTTCTTACTGTGATGCCAGACGTTATTATAAAGAGCTCTATAAACAAACATGAACAATTTAACCAGGCAATGTTAGAAAAGAATGGTATCCTCCGTAAACAACCAGAAGGAATGTTGGGATTCAATGCGCAGAATTCACAATAGAAAGTAAACACCTTCCAACGGCATAAGCTCAGAAAAAAAAGTGTTTCAGCACTTAAACAAATGCTTGAAAAAGAAGTAGATACCTGTAATATTATGGATGATGAAGACAGTGATCATGCCAGTGTCAACAATGATACCACCTGTAACAAAAAATACCATTGACAGTACATTGACTTATCCCATTTCAAGGGATGATATTTTGCTGGCTCTAAAGAAATCAGAAAAATCTTAAAGCTAGTGGCCTTGGTGGAATCATTACTGGCTTACTTAGATTTAGACGCTCCCGCATCTTGCGACACATGAGGCAGTCAAGGTGGTCCACTGTGCACGGTCCTCAGCCAGTCTGCTGATGTCACTCCATCCTCTGTCAACAAGTCTGAGATCTCTCTCCACTGTCTGTCGCCAGCTCATCCTGGGTCGTCCGTCCTTTTCTCTCTGGCCTGCTGGGCTGGATAAGAAAGGGCAACACATAAGGAGCTGGTTTACAGGTCTTCAAGAGGTAATCTCAAGCCATGACCCAGCCAGTGAGTGATTGACGCGGGGAGCTGTTTGGACCTTTCCCTGACCTCTTCATTTAGTATAAAGTCTGACCATTTGATGCCCTCGTGAACATGCTGTGAACGCTGGAACCTGTACAGAAAGAAGGCTGGAAGAGCCATGTGGAACCACTTGTGTATACATCTGTACTCGGCAAGAGTCCTCATCTCTGTCTCCCTTTGCAATGATGTTTGGTCGTGACTGCCGTTCACCTACAGATACTGCTTTTGGACTGACCTGCAATCACACCGATAAAGTTTCTTTTACAAGGTAAATGGAGGCCCTGCACTCTCGCTTGAAGGAGTCCTTTGAGCTGGCTACTGCAAAATATATTGCGCCAAAAAGAAACATAAAAGAGCAATATGAAAAGTCAGAGGTGCCACTACTGAGAAACGTGATAGAGTTCTGGTCGAGATAGTGGCATTTGACGGCAAACATAAACTGTCAGACAAGGGGGAGGAAGCAAACTTTCAAGTCTGAAACAACCTGACTTTGACATTCCAGTGTATGTAGTCCAGAGCGAGATGGCGCTGGTAAAAAGAGAACACTGCACCGCGCGATCTTTGGTTGCCTTTGGGGAGCACTGTGGAGAGGTCAATGCTCACCAAGGCGCAGCCCAACAGCAGAAATTCTCCAAAACGCCGAACTCGTGGGCAGAGGAAACGCAAGCAGCAGCAACGCAGCAGTTTTGAAGCAACAGTCAAAGAGAACAGTAGTGAAGAGGGAGGAATGATGTTGGGCTATGGAAGGCGTTATGAGACAAAGGCAGTTCAACCACCTGCATCAGAAGGAAACCAGTCCACATAGGATGATCAGATGGCAGCTGGAGTGAAGACGGGTACTCAGGAACCACAGCAAGAAGTGGAAGATCCATGGAATGTATATCACGATGTAGATCACAATGAAGAGTCCACAGCAGCATGTGAGGAAACTGTGCCTAAGGTGGTTGCTGGAGACAGTAACACTGAAGGAATGGTGCAACAATCACCTGTACCACCACCTCCTCAATCAGACAACCCACCAGTGCCGAGTCCACGTCAGTCAACAAGCGGTCGAGATCAATCCTAGTGGATGAAGTCAAGAGTCTTTGTCATGCTTCACCAAGCACCTCAGTCAGACTGGCTGTGTAGTGTGGACTGCCTGATGAAGGAAACAGACACTCTGAAAAAGATGCCAGACTGGATGGCAAAGGCAGCTGTTCATAAGATCTCAGGTCATTGTGATAAGTGTTGGTGAAAATGCTTTCATTGTAATGAGTTGTTTCCTTTCGATCCACAAACTTTTGCAGGTTTGAAAATTATTGCTTCTTTCTAATTTAAGTGGGGTTTTTTTCTCCTAACTGATTTCTTTTGAGGATTGGAATTTCACAAGATGTTGCACTTTTTTTGTTTATTTGTAAACCATGTCGTAAAAATGTACAGCTTTCTTAATTGCAAAAAGTCGATGACTTCTTTTCTTTTTTTTTTTTTTTTTTTTTTTTAAGACGGGTATATGTGGTCAGGTTTTTCACTTTTTTCAGTAAAGCAATGTCCGTGGGGTGACAGACAGACAGAGAGAGAGAGAGAGAGAGAGAGAGAGAGAGAGAGAGTAAACAAGAAAATGCATGACTTGTTTTCAATGTAAATGTATCTTGATTTTTTCTTGTGATTTTTTCATTGGTCAAGTTTTCTTATTTTGAAATGTTTCTTTGGGGACTTGTGATTGGCTCCCAGTGTAAATAGTGAGCTTTGATCAGTTGCATTTAGCTTGACAGTACTGCTGAGAAAGTGGCCGTTGAGTTGAATGCGAGTCTCTTCTGTCAGTGTGAAACATCATGCCCTTGTTCTACATTTAGGGGGTTTAATCCTTAATGCCACCTTAGATTTCAACATGTTGTTGAACATGTTCAAGCTCAATGTCAAGGAGTAGGCTTTAATGGGGTGTCACCTTACATCAATACACAACAGCAGGGATTTCTAAACACAGAAGGACTCTTTTTCTCATTTGCATATATCTCAGGCACCACTCCCTGAGACCCATAAGACTAAGTGTGTGTGTGTGTGTGTGTGTGTGTGTGTGTGTGTGTGTGTGTGTTTTGAACATGTTTATATTCAATGTGATAGTTTTAATCAGACATATTAACTCCCCCCCCCCAAAAAAAAAAAAAAAAAAATCTCGTGTGAAGATTTGACGGCAAGCTGAATGAAAGCCATGCGCTCAGTGAACACTGTATTGATAAAACATTCCTTGAAAGTTTCTACAGAACAAATAAAATCAAACGAAGACGATATTGTACAGAAACAGAATCTGAACGTTTAGACATTAGACCGTTGACATTCCATTGGAAAATATTCTTTAGGTTTGTTATCATCCCTAACTGAATTATCCAGTTTATAATCAATTCACCTTCGATATTGGTTAGCCTATAACTACCTCCAGAAAAACCCACGTCACTCGTGGTCACACACGTACACGTAACACTGTCCATGGTCAACGTATCCACACGTGCCGCGCGTGGCAGTGAATTTGCTGTAGTGGCTTGAATTGTCTCATCACCTCCAACTGCACAGAAACTTCGATGTCTTGTCACACTCGCTGACACTGGTGACTGTCTTTTTTGTCTACCTTTCTTGCATTGAGTCTATGGGCAGAATAGCGTCGGTTCTTGATAAAGGGTGGTCACACCTGTAGGACAGCTCGATGATGCCAGACTCCTGCTTATTAAGGACGAACTTCTTTCTGTCTACCAGCAGGTTGGTCGTAGATCATCGTCGTCCGTTTCTACTGTTCCTTGACCACCTTATGGTGAAGAGACAGCTTCTTCCTGATCGTTCTGACGTGCATAGAAAAAGTCGTCGCCGATGAACACATTGCTTCCTCGAAGATTTCTTTTCTCCTTTAGAATTTTCACTCTTTCCTTATAGAACTTGCATGGAGTGAGTTAGATTTTGCATTCAATTGGTGGACCCAATCAAAAATGATGTCACCACTCAATTTTAACTTGTTAGATAACAGGTATTTCCTGAAGTGTTCACAATCTTCATTAGTCTCATGGCCTGTCTGGGTATACCTTGCACAATGATGTTTATTCTTCTTAGAACGGTCCTCTAATTCCCTGGTCCTCATCTCCAAATCGGGCACACTCTCTTGAAGGTTTTTTGTTTGTTTGTTTGTTTCTGCCAGTTCATTATTTGACTGCCGAAGAAAGACCAGCTCACTTTTCAGTGTTTCGACTTCCTCCTTCAAACCGACAAGTAATTCTTTAATTTCGGTCAGGTCTTCTTGAAGGCTATCAAACCTGTCACTCATGCAAAACAGCTTGCACAAGTGGTTCAGAAGCAGTGTCACTATCAACTCTTTGCTGCAAGGACGACTGTGGATGGTCCCCCTGGCTTCTTTGGGCTCTCTCCACACTCAGTCTCCGGCCAGCACTGGAAACGGTCAGACATGTCTGTTTGCTGTCCCTCTTGGGAGGTGTGGGATCAGCGGTGCGTGGATTGCATCAAAAGGTTGGTGAAGAAAATCACAGTAAGGAGCAACCTCACTGTGACACCGCCCCATCACCTCGTCACTCTCAATGTCCGTCATCGCATGGTGATCTTTCCTTTGGTATGGCGACACATGAAATGGATGTAGACTGCCACGAAGGAGCCACATCTTAATCTGAAGCTCAGTACCATCTCTGGCATGGTGCGTTAGCTGCTCTCTGTACAAATTTCTAAATTGTATGTAGCTAGTAAAATGCGTAATTTTTACCAGATACTAGACATAAACCACAACACATCTGACTCCATTTACGTTTCGTGAATCCAGAGAGAGAGAGAGAGAGAGAGAGAGAGAGAGAGAGAGAGAGAGAGAGAGAGAGACTCAAGAGTCAAATGTTTTATTCATAAAGGCCATAGCCCCTCAGAAAGGGGATATACATTTTAAGTCGCACATGAGTAATGGTCTTTTCAATTTGTATGAACACTTCTCCTTTTAAATGCCTTACATAAATAAATAGCTATTTTTGTAATGGTGCTTCATTTGGTGATGCCATTAATAACGTTAACTTGAATGGACAAGGATAGTTAAAATACTTTAGCGGAATGAATTGTTCTCTGAGATCTCTTAACATCTGGCAAGCAAGCACGAAATGAACTTCGTCCTCTTTTGCATTTCGACACAATGGACAGATCAGATTTCTTTCGCATAGCTGTCTATAGCGAAAGTAATGACTAGCAATATCAGACACACCGAATCGAAATCTAGTCATAATGTGTTTGAAATGCTTGTCTATTTTCATTGAGATGCAAACTGGTAAACAGTGTAAATGACCATATTTTCTGTATAATTCAAATCTCTCACTATTTTGTAGGGTGTGTGTTCAAATTTTGCCAACTGCAACGAATTAATCTTTCTCGGAACACCTTCATAAAAGCATTCCGATCACCAACACACTTTGGTTGAGCCATACAAAACTAAATCCGTATTCACATAGTTTCATTCTGACATTTGTTACGGGTTTTCTTACCTCTATTGTCCAATTGTAACAGCATTTTATACGCTTTGCGTGGTAACCTGTGATTTTGCATCTGTGATATTTTCAACCAATATCGAATACATTTTACAGTGGAATTCAAATGAATAGGATATCTAGCTGTTTCACCATACACTAAATCATTTGGTGTCTGCAACGACACCTCAGAAAATTTCTTTAGAGCAAACAAATGGATTTTTTCACAATGTACAACAGCAGCATCCAGACCCCATATTTCAGCTCCATATTGCACCATCAGCTGAACGTGACAATCAGGCAGCTTCAAAAACAAGGCGAGGGAATCGTTATGGAGTATTGGTAATTCTGGTAGTATGCACAACAATGCGTTTTTTACTTTAATGACTAAATCTTTGCAAGTATAGACGAACTCAAGCGTATGGAGAATTAAATACCCAAGTATTTATACGCGTTAACAGCATGCATTATAGATCCATTGTATGTCCATCTTTCTCTCTTTCCGAGATACCCCACCCTTTCTAAATACAATTATGCTGCTTTTTGCTTTATTAACTTTTAGTTGTAATGTAGCAGTAGCTCTTTTCAAGGTGTTTAATTGAGTTTGTAATCCAATTACTGTCTCTGAAACCAAGACCACGTCATCAGCTAAAAAGAAAATGAAAGTTTCCAAAAAAATCATTCATAAAATGTGCACCATGCCTTCTAGAATGTATAACTTCTTGTGTTCATTCATTTATAAATAACGAGGACAAAACCGGGCTACAAATATCGCCCTGTTTCACACCAGAAGTACTATGTATATAATCTATTATAGCAGCAGCAGTTCTCACTCGTGTCTTTTATACAATCATACGTACTTACTATAAATTTAAACAGCTTTCCATGAATGCCATTTTTTTAAGCAGGACGGGCGGCAGTATACTTATATTAACAGAATCAAACGCTTTCTCGAAATCAATAAATGCGACATACAGTTTACGATTTAAACAAAACTTTCTGCATGAATGCCATCAGAGTAAATATATGATCGATAGTAGAGTAGTTTTTCTTAAATCCAGCTAGGTATTCTCCAGTAATGTTATTTTCTTCCACCCACTCTTGCAGTCTCATGTTAATAACAGCACTGTATAATTTGCTGCACATATTACATGACGATATTCCTCTGTAATTATCCAGATTCTTTGCATCGCCTTTTTATATAATGGAATCACTATAGATTCTGACCAACAGTTGGGATATATCCCTTTATCAAATAAAGAGTTTTAAAAATCTAAAAAACACTTTTGACTGGCAAGCAGTTTTTATTATTTCACCAATAATTCCAACTGGGCCGGCAGCTTTTCGAGGTTTTACTTTTCTCAAAGCCATTAAAATTTCTTCTCTGGAAATCAGACGATTTTGATTGTCATCATAATCGTATGCATTTAGGTAACTGTCACCGACCATATCATTTGGGAATCAATTTTTCCTTCCAGTAGATCTCTGTAATGATGGAATCACATTTCTGAACTAATATCATTCACAGGTTGTTTTCGTTTTCTTGAAATTTTGTGAATACGATGCCAAAAATCAATTTGGCTATTTACAGACTGAAGTGATTCCTCCAACAGAGCATCATTGAACTGTTTCTCCTTTCTCCTTTCTCTCTCACGCAAAGAAACTCCATTTTCCTTATCAAAATGAGAGTAATATGGAGAGCCCTCTGGAGAATATATGCGCACACATGCATGACATGTTTCATTGTGCCAAGTAAGGATTTATCAATAATAAAGGCATAGAACAAATCAGATGCAACATCCACTGCTTTAACATAGGGACAGATACCTTTTTTCACCAGGGCACACCAGTCCACCGCAACGCCTTCCACGTGCCGTGAACTTTAAAGCGGGTTTGCAGTACACAGTGTATCCAGCAAACATAAGTGATTGAAAACATCATCAACAATGTTTCAACAAAACATACAAAGTCAAAACTAGAAACATATGAAATAAAATCTTTACTAGTCACTTTTGAAGGTAATCCATTTATATTCCAATAAAGAAATGAAAAAGATTTCAGTTTATTATAAATGTCAACATCACACGAATCGTGATTTCCAGTAGAATAAGCATTTCCAGAAAACACGCCAACGTCTGTGTTGTTCATATCTTCAACTGCCACTGGGATGACCGAGATTTCACCAGAGTCAAAATACATTCTATTTCCAGCTTCACGTGCTGACGTAGTTGAACAAAGGGTGGACACAGCCGGTGTCAATTCTGTATGGGTTCCTTTCGTTAGTGCGGACACATTACTATTTAAGTCAAAGGACCGGCCACATTCCTACCTCAGTTCAACGAGTCTGTCGTCAGCTCCTACAGTGTAATGCTTGCCGTCGACGAGGGGATAGTTGAAGATCATGGTCGCGCGTTTGCCGTCATTTCTAGCTTTTTGAGATGGGGAGTCAACTTTGTCATCACATCAGGCACTTTAGCGGAGAAGTCCTCGCCTATGAAAACGTTGCTGCTGTGTAGTTTGTGCTTTGACTTCAGGATCTCCACCTTCTGTTTGTAAAATACACATCTTGCCATCACTGGGAGTCTTGCCTATTGTGTAGACGATGAACCCTGTCAAATTCGATGTCCTGTGACAACTCCAATTTATTTGTAGCAAGGTCTTTCAACACATTTTCACAACCTGCAGGGGTCTCACTTTCCGCCCGAGGTAATCCATAAAAAAACAGATTGTTCTCTTGGACCTCCCCTTGAGATCATCAGTTTTGTTTTCCAAGTCCTCAATTTTCTTCGTCAGGTCAGGTTTTGCTGCTGCAGACTGCTAACTTGCTTCCGGAGATTCCCCAGTTCCCCCTGCATGATACCGTACTCCTCGCGCAGGGCGTGCAGATCTTGCTTCACCTCATCTAGCTTGGCGTCAAACTTCAGCTCCATGGAGTTTAACTTGCACATAATGTCGGCAAGCGAAAGTTATTTCCCTGGTAAATTGAGGGCTCTGTCGGGGGGGGGGGGGGGGGGGGGTGGCCAGGTCTCTCCATGATAGGTCTACGACTTGCTGTTCCTCCACTGGTCAGTCGGGTCTGCCTGATGTCTCTGGTCTGGAATGAGTTTGGCCCTGGGTTCTCAACGTCTCCACACTGGAGAAGAAAACCTCCCCAGAACAAATACGAGAGGAGCAGACCTAACATAACACCGTCTGCTCCGTGCCTAAACTTTGTCATGGCGACCCGCATAACAAGTTTCTGCCTCGCTCATTTGAACAAAAAGCACTGAAACACGAAGCAGAAACTGCCACATATTGCCC
>JADBJO010008478.1:0-7500 GCA_016801955.1 Conus betulinus
TTCTTGAAGCCAAGCAACAGCCCTTCCCCGGTCAGTGTCATTTAATCTCCGTCTTGGTGGCATGGTTTAAAAACACCCCTCCCAAAGCGGCTTTTTTTGCCCACTGGTCAGCAAAACTGGTTGCCATGTGTTCAGTAAAAGGCACGACTTGCACGTGCAATGCGGTTTGCAGTCAGCCCAACTCTGCTGCCTCAGCTATGCGCTCGCAAACCGCGACCATGTTTTTCGTGATTTCGGTGTTTCTTTTGTGAACTCGTTCAACCCACTAGACTCAGATTCAACTGAACACATGCCAAAAACCAGTTTTGCATTGAAGCAGTTGTCACACTTTCAGTGCAAAAATTGGACAAAAGCTTTGAATTCTATACTACTCGTTCCCCCTCTGATCTACTCTAATGACTGATTTTTTCCCCAATTCCTCGTATGAACTGAAAGCAGCACGGTTCTATGGCATTCTCATTTTTATGCGGCACGATACTCTGGAATTCGGTACATTTTCAACTACGTCACGACCCTTCCTTTCCGATGTTCCGGTCTGCACTCAGTTTAAACCTTATCTCTGTAAATGCCTGTTGCAGAATACCACGTGAAAATGATTAAATTGCTGTCTTGCACTACACTCAAATTTGCTCTATGTCCGAATGAGCGGTTACACAGTGTGTGTGTGTGTGTGTGTGTATTGTGTGTTCTGTGTGGTGTGTGTGCGCGCGCGACGCGCGCGCGTTCGTATGCAAAATACAAGATACAAAAATCATTTCTTATCTCATTCTGAAATTACATTGTGCTGCTGAGTAACTATACATTCGTGACATAATTTGATAATAAACATGAAAAAATGAACATAAAAAATAGGGTAACTCACCACGTAAACAGTAAACATGTAGGGTAACTCACAGCACAACACAACAACAACAACAACAACAATCCACAAATCAATTAAGTTATAATGTAAACGCTCATACATGTAGATAACCCATGCTAACACACACACACCACACACACACACACCACACACAACACACACACACACACACCACAAGCACACACACACACACACACTGTATCAGACCACTTTACGAATTTGCAGAATTTGGCTAAAAACAGAAACAACATGTCAGCCTAAATTTGATTAAAAAAGCATTAAAGTGTGTTGTTGTTGATGATGGATTAGGATGATGAGGATAATGATGATGATTATGCGCGTATAATTGATCCAAGCAATGGTAAAACACATTGAGGACAACAATACTTATAATAGATTTTCAGTATTACATAATGGTCACAAACTTGATCTCACAGAATTGTTTAAATACATGTAATGGTAAGCAATGGTGGTTGTGTGTGTGTGTGTGTGTGTGGGTGTGTGTTGGTGTGTGTGTGTACACACACGACCCGCGCGCGCGCGCTTGTGTGTGTGTGTGTGTGTGTGTGTGTGTGTGGTGTGTGGTGTGTGTGTGTGTGTGACCCATCTGCTCATGTACGAATGACGGTTTATGGTCTGCAGTGTGTGTGTGTGTGTGTGTGTTGTGTTGTGTGGTGTGTGTGTGTGTGCGCCGCCGCGCGTGCGTGTGTAAGTGCGTGTGTGCATGCGTGTGTGTGTGTGTGTGTGTTGTGTGTGTGTTGTGTGCGTGCGTGCGTGCGGTGCGTGCGTGCGTGCGTGCGTGCGTGGATGCGTGGGTGCGTGCACGTGCTCGCGTGTGTGTGTGTGGTGGTTGTGTGTGTTAGAGAGAGAGAGAGAGAGAGGTGGGGGGGGTAGGTGGGGGGTATTAAGTTAGAGAAGAGGGGATGGCGTTGAACGTAGCGAGTGGGTGGAGGTTCGTAGTTGGTATAAGAATTGTGTTCTGTTTAATTCTAGCAGCCACCGATACACTGATCTTAATCTTAAAACAAAGACCACTGGGTGTCAGCACCTCGATGCTTTGTGTTGGAGTCGAGCGCGGAGCTGAGAACTATGCCAAGTCACAGATCTCCTAGGGACGGACTATATGGTGAAACTGAGGCCGATTAAAAAAAAAAAAAAAAAAAAAAAAAAAAAAAGAAAAGAAGATGTGATTGAAAATGTCACATGTGAAAGTGTGCCTTTCGTTTTTTTCCAAGCGTAGAGAGTCTCTAGAGGATGGAGTTTCAAACTGAGCGGTTTGTGGACGTTGGGCTTTGGTGCACATTGAGGATGTTCGTGCATATTGATGATGTTTGTGCAATATTGAGGGTGATGGTGCAAATTGAGATTGTTGGTGCAAATTGAGGCTGTTGTGCACATTGAGGATTTTGGTGTAAATCGAGGCTGTTGGTGCACATTGCCCCCCGCTGTTGGTGTAACTCGAGGCTGTTGGTGCCCATTGAGGCTGTTGGTGTAAGTTGAGGTATTGGTGCACATTGAGTTGTTTGGTGCCACTTGATGCCGTTGGTGTAAATTGGAGGCTGTTGGGTGCACATTGGGCTGTTGGTGCAGAATTTGAGGCTGTTGGTGCACATTGAGGCTGTTTGGTGCACATTGATTGAGGCTGTTGGTGCAGATTGTAGGTGTTGGTGCGATTGAGGGTGTTGGTGCAGATTGAGGCTGTTGTGCAATTGAGGCGTTGTTGGGGCACATTGAGATTGAGGCTGTTGTGCCGATTGAGGGTGTTGGTGCCACATTGAGGTTGGTGCACATTGAGGATGGTGGTGCACATTGAGGGTTGGTGTACATTGAGGTGTGGTTGCACAGTGCCATTGAGGTGGTGCACATTGAGGATGGTAGTGCACATTGGATGTTGGTGTACATTGAGTAGATGTGTTGCACCATTGAAGACTGTTGGTGCACATTGAGGATGGTGGTGCACATTGAGGATTGGTGGTGCACATTGAGGATGGTGGTGCACCATTGAGACTGTTGGTGCACATTGAGGTTTTGGTGCACATTGAGGATGGTGGTGCACATTGAGGACGTTGGTGCACATTTGATTGATGTGGTGCACATTGAGGATGGTGTGCACATTGAGATCGGTGGTGCACATTGAGGTGGTGGTGCACCTTGAACTGTTGGTGCACATTGAGGATGGTGGTGCACATTGGTGAGGATGGTGGTGCACATTGAGGGATGCACATTGATGGTGGTGCACATTGAAGACTGTGTGGTGCACTGGTTGGTGCACATTGAGGGTGGTGGTGCACATTGATGGTGGTGTTCACATTGATGGTGGTTTGCACATTTGATGGTGTGCCATTGAGGATGGTGGTGCACATTGAGGTGGTGGTTGCACATTGAGGTGAGGTGGTGCACACATTGCAAGGTGGTGGTGCACATTGCGGGTGGTGTGTGCCATTGAGATTGGTGGTGCACGATTGAGGATGGTGGTGCACATTGAGGATTGGTGGTGCACATTGAGTATGGTGGTGCACATTGAGGATGTGGTGCACATTGAGTTGGTGCACCATTGATGTTGGTGTTACATTGAGTGTGGTTGTGCACATTGAGGTGTGGTGCACATTGAGGATGGTTGAGGATGGTGGTGCACATTGAGGTTGTGCACATTGAGGAAGGTGGTGCACATTGAGGGTTGTGCACATTGAGGATGGTTGAGGATGGTGGTGCACATTGAGGTTGGTGCACATTGAGGATGGTGGTGCACATTGAGGATGGTGGTGCACATTGAGGCGTGTTGGTGCACATTGAGGTGGTGGATGCACATTGAGGATGGTGGGTGCACATTGAGGGTGTTGGGTGCACATTGAGGTGTGGTGCACATTGAGATGGTGGTGCACATTGAGGTGGTGGTGCACATTGAGGGTGGTGGTGCACATTGAGGATGGTGGTGCACATTGAGGGTGGTGGTGCACATTGAGGATGGTGGTGCACATTGAGGTGGTGGTGCACATTGAGATGGTGGGTGCACATTGAGGGTGGTGGTGCACATTGAGGATGGTTGAGATGGTGGTGTGTGACATTGAGGTGGTGTGGCACATTGAGGATGGTGGTTCACATTGAGGATGGTGGTGCACATTGAGATAGGGCACATTGTAGGATGATGGTGCAAAATGAGAAGTGCAAGTGTCGCCATATCTACATGCATGCCATGCACACATCTACCCCTGTCTTGCTGACCAGTTTGCTCCATCCGTGACGTCTCACCCATAGATTTTCTTAAGGCGAACCTGTTTCCACGAGAAGTGGGATTTTTATGTTTTCGATTGCAGAACTTGGCCATGGGTAAAATTTTCAACTGGTCGACGGAAAATTTCGCTTAAGGACTTGTCTGAATTATTTGCGTAAATCCAAGGAGAACTCAATGTGCACAGAGTGGAGTCTTTTTTCCCTCTAAAGATACTTCTAATAACACCTGATACCTGACTTTGATCTAAAATTCGATTTATGAGGTGTATTGTGACTCAGGTGAAATTTGGGTTGAAGTTGAATTCCATGGTAATTTTGGATGAAAACAATTATGCAGAATGATAGGCTGTCCATAACTTTTTTTTTTTTTCACTGTCACAGTTATGCAAGACTTATGTCCACGATGGCGCATCTTTTCCTATCACAGACCACTCACAATCACATGATTAACATGCGACGTTCTCTCTCTCTCTCTCTCTCCTCTCTCTCTCTCTCTCTCTCTCTCTCTCCTCTCTCTCTCTCTCTCTCTTGTCTTTCTGTGTGTGTGTGGTGTGTGTGTGTGTGTGGTGTGAAAAAAATACTATAGTTGGGGACGTCATACAGTCTTTGTAAAATCAGGAGGCTCCAATTTTGTCAATGTGCTAACATGGAAAGAAATATGAAAGGTATGGCTACCCTCAAGGCGTCTTCCAACAGTGTATCGTGGTGTACAATTCACGGAGGCGGTATCCAGCAGCTCATGTCGTGTGCCGATATGCCTGCGGAGATGACAGTCAGCAGACTGTGTTACAGGATTGATGGAAGTCCCGTCACTGAACAAGTAGAGTGCACCACAAAGTTTGCTACTGCAGTTACACATCAGGAGAAGATTGACAGGATTAAAACGTCGCGAAAAACGACGTGGTGAATCTTAATGCATTGGAGTGGCCACAAGGCTTGCTACTCTAGCAGATGAAACAGATGTGTTTGAATACTAACGTCACTGGGCCTTATGTGGGTAACGAGTGTGTTTGACCAAAAATGAGACATCCAGAAAGATGGTACAATATCCGTGAGTTTAGGACCAAAGACCTATTTGGCAAATGTTAACCTAGTTCCAGCTCTTACGAGTGTTATCCTTCATGTCGCTAAACGGCATTGCGATGGAGTACCGAGAAGCGTCCCGTTGCGATTTCTTTTTGTCTCCGACATACCTGCTGTGGATTGCACATGCACGCATTTTGCCATGACAGTTCCATGACAAACCCGCAAAAAACTGAAAGAGCATTGAAATGCATTCCCTGTTCTCCAATCCTGGCGGCAAAGCTGGCTGGACGTAACATATCATTTTACTGTACGATAAGTCATGCATTGCAACCTACTGCTTTTCGTGCCTCTATATCATAGTTGTCATTTCTGTATGGTTACAATCACGATTATCATTAAAACTCTTAAAATACCTGTAAAAATTCAGCCTTCACAGAATTGGTATCCTCCTTCTCCTCTTTGTCGTTTCCTGTTCTCCCCCAACCCCTCCTCCTCCTTTTTCCTCTCCCCTTCCCTTCTTATTATTAGTATTAATATAGTACTATTGTTATTATCATTACTATTTATTGATTTTTTACTGCATTTTTTGTACTAACACTTTTTATCCTTTTCACTGTCATCATTAATACCCTTACTATTATTGTTGTTTGGATGATGATGATGATGATGATGATGATGATGATGATGATGATGATGATGATGATGGCGACGACAATGACGATGATGATGATGATGATGATGAGATGATGATGATGAGAATACCAGTGTTATTGTTAATATTGCCATCATTACTATTATCATCACCATCATCATCGCCACTAACTGTTGCCACGACAACCATGGCGTTCCCCTAGCCCCTCACGTTTTTTCTCCCATACTACAACTGCATGTCAATATTATCACCAAAACTGGCAGTAATCCTCTCCTTATTATTTGTTTTTCAATGTTTTCATCATCGGTACCAATTGTTATTATTGATATGAAATTATCAATTGATTATTACAATTTTAACTCGCACTGTCTCCTTCCGGAGGCCTCGTTTTCATTCAACGCCTATCTTGCGCCGAATTTGGGAAGATAAGTGGTTGTTCGTTCTTCGCTTTAGTTGTCCTGAATGTTGTGATTGTTCGTTCTTCGCTTTAGTTGTCCTGAATGTTTGTGATTGTCCGTTCTTCGCTTTAGTTGTCCTGAGTGCAGTGGATTGTCCGTTCTTCGCTTTAGTTGTCCTGAGTGTTGTGATTGTCCGTTCTTCGCTTTAGTTGTCCTGAATGTTGTGATTGTCCGTTCTTCGCTTTAGTTGTCCTGAGTGCAGTGATTGTCCGTTCTTTGCTTTAGTGTTCCTGAGTGTTGTGATTGTTCGTTCTTCGCTTTAGTTGTCCTGATGTAATGATTGTTCATTCTTCGCTTTAGTTGTCCTGAGTGTAGTGATTGTTCGTTCTTCGCTTTAGTTGTCCTAGTGTTGTGATTGTTCGTTCTTCACTTTAGTTGTCCTGAGTGTTGTGATTGTTCGTTCTTCGCTTTAGTTGTCCTGAGTGTTGTGATTGTTCGTTCTTCGCTTTAGTTGTCCTGAGGTTTTGTGATTGTTCGTTCTTCGCTTTAGTTGTCCTGAATGTTTGTGATTGTTCCGTTCTTCGCTTTAGTTGTCCTGAAATGTTGTGATTGTCCGTTCTTCGCTTTAGTTGTCCTGAGTGCAGTGATTGTCCGTTCTTCGCTTTAGTTGTCCTGAGTGTTGTGATTGTCCGTTCTTCGCTTTAGTTGTCCTGAATGTTATGATGGTCCGTTCTTCGCTTTAGTTGTCCTGAGTGCAGTGATTGTCCGTTCTTTGCTTTAGTTGTCCCTGAATGTTGTGATTGTTCGTTCTTCGCTTTAGTTTGTCCTGAGTGTAATGATTGTTCATTCTTCGCTTTAGTTGTCCTGAGTGTAGTGATTGTTTCGTTCTTCGCTTTAGTTGTCCTGAGTGTTGTGATTGTTCGTTCTTCACTTTAGTTGTCCTGAGTGTTGTGATTGTTCATTCTTCGCTTTAGTTGTCCTGAGTGTTGTGATTGTGTTCGTTTCTTCGCTTTAGTTTGTCCTGAGTTTTGGTGATTGTTCGTTCTTCGCTTTAGTTGTTCCTGAGTGTAGTGATTGTTCGTTCTTCGCTTTAGTTGTCCTGAGGGTTGTTTTTTCTTGCCTGAAGAAGACCTAACAGGTCGAAAGACGTCGTGTTTTGTCTTGTTAATTCGTTTGTCCATGTTTGGCGGATAGAGTACTTACCCTGTTTAAGATAGGTATAAAAAGTTCACTGACTGCGCAAGTGTGGATGTTATCCTTGATCGAGTAGATGGGTACGCTAACTATTATTGGTTTCCGCGACTCTGGTAAAAGTTTTAAAATCATTCCGT
>JADBJO010008478.1:12500-15000 GCA_016801955.1 Conus betulinus
ACACACACACACACACACACACGCGCGCGCGCGCGCGCGCGCGCGCGCGCGCGCGCGCACGTACGCATGCGCGTACGTACACGCACGTGCACACACACGCACGTGCACACACACACACACACACACACACACACAGACACACACACAGACACACATGCACACACATACACACACACACACACACACACACACACACACACACACACACACACACACACACTCACACACACACACACACACAAACACTCACACACACACGCACTCTAGCATATACGCACATATGCGCGCTTTTGCGCTCACCTGCACTAGTTACCAGTGCTACCGATGATTGCTAACAATTTCCTTTAATTTGCTTTTCAGGGAAAGAACCTTTAGCCAGCACAGTCCCGATGCAAAGGATGTGCAGACGCATCAGATGTAAGTACTGGCGGCGTGTCTTGAAGGTCGTGTGACTTTTTTTTTTCTTTCTCTGGAATAGCTCAGGCAGTAGAACGCCGGAATCATGATCCTGGAGATCTTTGGGTTGCAGGTTCGAATCTCCGCTGGGCCGTTTCGGAACAGGGGGATTTTGCCTATGAGTTCAGATTAGTTCTACTTCGGTCTTCCAAAAATGCTTTCGAAGGTGATTGTAAACTGAAGTTGCGTGTGTGAACGCACGTAAAGAATCATCCCCTTTCATATGAAAAGACCAGTTTGGCCGTTAGAATAGATGACACGGTACACACAGCATGCATGGAAAGAATAAAAGAATGATGTAAATCTAAGTGACCAATAGTGGACTGAATGACATGGGAGATCATTAAATGTAGCGCCAGCAGGCAGCTCTGCAGTAGGCTCTGCAATAGTGGACTGAATTACATGGGAGATATTGAATGTAGCGCCAGCAGGCAGCTCTGCAGTAGGCTCTGCAATAGTGGACTGAATGACATGGGAGATAATTGAATGTAGTGCCAGCAGGCAGCTCTGCAGTAGGCTCTGCCGAGTAGCAGCCCGTGGTGTGAACAAGAGCGTGGATTGGAACTTAGTTTCTTTACTTTGGGTATGCGCTACTTAGGTACACTTTATAACAACAACAATGACGACGACGACGACGACGATGATAATGACGACAGAAAAACAACAACAATAATATAACAATAATAATACGAACCTATTTCATGTAGTTATGTATTCTATTTAAAAAAAAGGTAGCTCATTGAATGGATCCAGAGGCCTGTGGTATGGAACCTGACACTCCTCCTGAAGGCTAGGGAGTCGATTGTCAGCAGAAAAGCCTGTTAAGGTAGTGCATATCTCGGTCACTCGGATCAGGTAAAGTGCAGACGTGCTTAGAGTTGAACTCTGTCGCGGGACTGCGCAGAAGAAGAACATATAACACGTTTAAGATTCCGAGATCCACGTCATCATTCGGCAGATTATAGAATCACAGCTGAGCCCTTACTGACTATGATTATCTTCACCCTATACTTGTGATAAATCATGCAAACAGAAGGAGAAGAAGAATAAAGGGTGCGGACAATGAAACGTGACTGATCGTGAAAAAAAGGTTTATTTGCATGGGGAAAAAAATACAGTTTTTGAAAAAAAAAAAAGCCAGCAACAATAAATACACGAACAGGCGAACAAACATACAAACAATGTTTGATGTAATGTTGTTACCAAGAAGACATATACTTAACTGGCTCAATAACGAGCTGAATCAGTGACAAGGCAAATGAAAACAAACTGCAGCTTTACCGGAACACGACGAAAAAGCAGAAAAGCACACAAAACAAAGTGTGAAGTAACGCACTTTAATGCACGACACAAAACAAGACAAGACCAGCATACCCTACTCTCAGTTCTTGAGACTCCGCAGACTCTGCTCTGAGAACTCTGTCTTTGATGTAAAAGCCCTAGAAATGAAACAGTTCTTCCTCGAACGCCACTACCCCGAAGACATCATTGATTGTGCTCTCCAGAAAGTCCAGCTCATCACCCGCCCACAAGCTCTGGAACCGAAACCCCAGGAATCAACCAGAGACAGACCTGTTGTCAGCCTGCTCTACCACCCTTCTGTCCACCAGGTGCGCAACATTCTCCAAAGCAACTGGAACATTCTTCAGTCTTGTGCTCACTCGGCTAATTTTTTTTTCCCCCCAGCCCCCTCTAGATGCGTACAAACGGGGCAAGAATATATGTGACATGCTTGTGCGTTCCAGTCTCCAGCCTCACAGACGTAAATCTTCTGTAGGCACAAGCCCGTGCAATCTAACCAACTGTAAGACCTGCCCCTTCATCTGTACTGCCATTGAAGTGAAAGGACCCAGTTCACGCATGACTGTCTCCAAATTCTTCAACTGCCAAACCACTAACTTGATCTACATCATCCTCTGCACCGTTTGCTCTAAACTTTACATTGATGAGACCGGACGCTCTCTGACTGTCAGACTCAAGGAACACCTCGCTGACATTAAATGCAACAGGGACAAACCAGTGGTTTTTTTTTTTTTTTTTTTTT
>JADBJO010008478.1:20000-25000 GCA_016801955.1 Conus betulinus
GCTGTTATAGCATTGCTAAGAAAGACATGCTCGTCGTCATGGCGACTCCAGTGCCAAGATCAGCTCCAAACAGTCGTTATAGCATTGCTAAGAAGGACATGCTCGTCGTCATGGCGATTCCAGTGCCAGGATCAGCTCCAAAGAGCCGTTATAGCATTGCTAAGAAAGACATGCTCGTCATCATGGCGATTCCAGTGCCAAGATCAGCTCCAAACAATCGTTATAGGATTGATAAGAAAGACATGCTCGTCGTCATGGCGACTCCAGTGCCAAAATTGGTGCAGATGCCCGAGAAGATTGGAAACATTTCTGCTGTCCCTGCTGTCATCAGACCCGACATCTCTGTTGTCCCTGTCATCAGACCGACATCTACGTTGTCCCTGTTGTCATCAGACCGACCTCTGTTTGTAATCATCAGACCGACATCTCTGTTGTCCCTGCATCAGACCGACATCGTTGTCCCTGTTGTCATCAGACCGACATCTCTGTTATCCCTGTTGTAATCAGACCGACATCTCTTTTATCTCTGATGTAATCAGACCGACATCTCTGTTGTCCCTGCTGTAATCAGACCGACATTTCTGTTGTCCCTGTTGACATCAGACCGACATTTCTGTTGTCCCTGTTGTCATCAGACCGACATTTCTGTTATCCCTGTTGTCATCAGCCGACATCTCTGCTGTCCCTGTCAGACGGACATCTCTGTGGTGCCTTTTGTAACCGACCGCCATTTCTGTTGTCCCTGTTGTAATGAGACTGACATTTCTGTTGTCTCTGCTGTAAGCAGACCGACATTCCTGTTGTCCCACATCAGACCGACATTTTTGTTTTCCCTGTTGTGATTAGACCGACATCTCTGTATCCCTGTTGACATCAGACCGACATTTCTGTTGTCCCCGTTGTGAGCAGACCAATATCTCTGTTGTCCTGTTGTCATCAGACCGACATTTCTGTTGTCCCAGCAGACCAATATCTATGTTGTCCCTGTTGTCATCAGACCGACATTTTCTGTTGTCCCCGTTGTGTGCAGACAATATCTCTGTTTGTCCCTGTTGTCATCAGACCGACAGACGACGACATCTCTGTTGTCCCTGTTGTCATCAGACCGACATTTCTGTTGTCCCTGTTGTGATCAGACCGACATTTCTGTTGTCCCGGTTGACATCAGACCGACATTTCAGTTGTCCCTGTTTGTCATCATATCGACATCTCTGTTGTCGTCAGACCGACATTTCTGTTGTCATCAGATCGACATTTTTGTTGCCCCTGTTGTCATCAGACGACATTTCTGTTATCATCAGACCGACATTTCTGTTGTCCCTGTTGTCATCAGACCGACATGTTGTCCATGTTGTCATGACATTTTGTCATCATCAGACCGACATTTCTGTTGTCATCAGACCGACATTTATGTTGTCATCCAGACCGACATTTTTGTTGTCACCAGACCGACATTTTTGTTGTCATCAGACCGACATTTCTGTTGTCATCAGACCGACATTTCTGTTGTCATCAGACCGACATTTCTGTTGTCATCAGACCGACATTTCTGTTGCCCCTGTTGTCATCAGACCGCCAATGACAGAGGACTATGCCTACTAGACTTCACCAGTGATAATGGTTTGGTGCTTGTCAATATCGTTACTGTCTCTTGGTTACCATAAAGCATGTGGAAAATGGACATGACACTCCCGAAACGGTCATTACCTCTGTCAAACAGACTGTATCCTTGCGAAGATTCGGTACGGTCTTTATCCAAACAGGCTAAGACAAATACTTGTCATGATGTCTTTGAAACATGTTTGAAGAACAAGAGGAGATTTAAATAAAGTCGCCTCAAATTCAATCTTGACGAATTGAATCATCCTGACATCGCTGAAGAAATCTTAATGGCCATAGAACCAAACATCGCTCCTTTGTGTCTCATGGAATGAGACCTTGAAGCCGTCATAAACAAGTTCAACCAAATGATGATTGGAGCATCACCAGAAGTCCCAGCAAAAAAGCAGATAAAAAATCAAATAACCGATCTCATGCAACCCTCTTCAAGAACATTGAGAGGGAGAATCGGTAAAGGAAATCTGTGTCAAACTACAGTTCAAGCACAATGGAAAACTGCAGACAAGAACAATACAAAACAAAACTTTTAAGATTGTGAAAGACATTACCAACTAAAAGCAAAGTCAGCGCCATTTAGTACAAAGACGGCGACTGTCTAAACACATGAGGAAGTCATCATGAAAAGATGGAGAGATGTTTTGTTCTGAATTCTACAACAAAGCTCAAGAGATTCAAATGTGCTGACGGAACAGTAAGGATGACTTTCCAATATTCGGTGTGAAGCAGCCATCCCTACAGTAAAGTTGCCGAAACCAAAGAGATTTACAGGCATTGACAACGTCCCAGCAGAACATTTGAGGCATGGCACACGGAAGGGCAGTGATTGATGTTGCCCACATTGCTTATCGTGACCCTTTCCAAGAAAGAACGTCTTCAACACTGCCATAACTTGAGCAGATAAGCTTGATCATTCACGTTGGCAAAGTCATGCTGAACATCCTAAACAGATCGATATCGCAGCTGCAATCAGATGACATCATTGCTGAAGAACAGGGTAGATATCGCTAAGGCAGAAGTATTATCAAACAGAAATTTAATCTGTGTACCCTTCGCTAAAAACATTCCCAGCACCAGCAGGAATTCTATCATGTCTTCATAGATTTCGAGAAACGGTTCGACAGTGTCTGGCAGGAACATTTTTGGGTTACAATGAAGAAATTTAACATCAGGCAGCAGGTTATGAACTTCTGTACTCCAGAGCAACTGATGCATTAAAGATCATATCAGCACTGTCAGCACTGGAAGAACTGTCACAAGTCTTGAGCTGTTGAATGACTAATGAAATACAGTGAGATAGGGCATGCCTATCAGCGCCGGGAACACGAAGTTGATGGCGAGCAACACTACTACATTAATACCCATATAACTGTCAATCATCAGAAGCTGGAATCCATGATAAATCACTTAGCTTGGATCCATCATTAGCAGTAAGGGATCCAATCCAGACATCCGCTTATAGACTACCCCTCATTACCCACATTAAACATGTCCGTGAAACACAAAATCAGGCTCCTTCACGCACTGGTATTATTTCATCTTTCTGTGTGCATGCGAGACATGGGTCCTTAAAATAATAATAATAATAATAATAATAATAATAATAATAATAATAATAATAATAATAATAATAATAATAATAATGAATACTTATAGCGCTTATTCTCGGCTAGAGACCAAGCTCTAAGCGCTTTACAATCAACACTCGTTTACACAACGGGCTGCCTACATGGGTAGTGCCGACTGAAGAGCTGCCAGCTGGCGCTTCATTCAGTCGTTTCTCGTCTCATCCAGTCAATATCGTTCACTCAAGTTCCTTACTTCCTTCATTCTTTCCATTTCTCACGCAGGGTGCATGCTATGTGTAACGTGTCATCCATACCAACGGCCAAACTGGTCTTCTCTTCCGATAGTTGGTGATGGGATTTTACGTGTGTGCAAGATATTATGCGTGCGTTCACACACGGAGCCTCGGTTTATAGTCTCATTCGAAGGACGGTATCGGAAATGGAGTCAGAACCAATGTTAACTCGAGGGGAAAATCCCCCTGTACCCGAAACGCCCCAGCGGAGATTCAAACCCGCAACCCCAGGATCACCAAGATTACGAGTCCGGCGCTCTACCAACTGAGCTATTCCGGGTCCTTACAGTGGATCTGGAATGAAGAATCCAATGCATGGGAAGAAATTGTCTTTGCAAGATACTAAACATCAGAACATCAGATATACTGATCATATCACCAACAAACAAGTGCGTCAAACATCAGGTAGTCTTAAAAAAAAAAAAAAAAAAAAAAAAAAAAAAAAAAAAAAAAAAAAACTAGCGACATCAATCAAGAAACCCTTTTCAAACAGGTGAAACACCTGTGCTCTTAACGCTTCGCGCTGAAAGGGGGCCGGGTCATATCCTGGTACTAGCCATAGATGCACTTCACAATTTCTTTCGCTTTGGGATTCAAACCAGCAACAGTCGGATGGGTGGCGTCTCAAGGCATGCCTTTTACATGGATATCTTACCCACAGTGCTGTCGGACACATGTTCTAAGTGGAGAAATATAAGCCGTAGGAAGTGTATTTGAAGTTTTATTTGTCATCTTCCTTGACCAGATTTAAAAAACCTCAAAACTTCTTGCAGAAAGCTCTGAATATTCTACGGGTCGTAGCACACACTGACCGGGTGCTGATAAGAAAACTCTGCTGCACCTTTACAGAGCTTTGGTCCGTTCCAAATTGGATTATGGTCGTGCTGTGTACGGCTCTGCAAGACCATCTTACCTCAAACTCTTGGACCGTATCCACCATCAAGGGCTTCGTCTCTGTCTTGGAGCATTCCGCACCACCCCTGTGTACAGCCTGTACGCAGAGGCAGGTGAACCCTCACTGTCCAACCGCAGGCTGAAACTATCTTTGAACTATTATATCAGACTGCTCTCGGAACCGGAAAACCCTGCCTATGACTGTGTCTTTGACCCTCAGTTCCAAAGCAAATTCGAAAACAACCCTAACTGTATTCCACCGTTTGGCCTTCGTATGCAGCCTCACGCGCGGAATGCAGGTCTAGACCTAGGAGTTGTGTCTGATTTTTCCAAGTTTCCAGATGAGCCTCCGTGGACCTTTTTCACACACAGAGATTCGTTTTGATCTTGCAGCTTTTCGCAAAGAGTCTACCAGCTCTCTGGCATACAAGGCATTGTATGCTGAGCTCTGTTCAAAACTCCCATTCTATCAGAAAATTTTCACTGACGGTTCCAAGTCTGAAGATGGAGTGGCCTGTGCAGCCTATTGCCCTGGTGCTCCTCAAATACTGTTAGACATATTCCTTCAGATGCGTCTGCTTACTCTGCTGAACTAACAGCTCTGGTTCTGGCACTAAGGATAATCTCT
>JADBJO010008478.1:32500-42500 GCA_016801955.1 Conus betulinus
ACTTAATTGTTCAGCATTATATATATATATATATATATATATATATATATATATGATATATAATAATGATTAAAAGCAAATCTTAACAGCTGGGATAACAAATTTGTTTCGAGGTCCATTCCTTTCTTCAGATCCCGTGCCAATCCCCTGCTATTGACCTCAATTGTATATATATATATATATGTTTTTTGTTATATATATATATATATATATGTTAAAATGAGGTATTCAAATGTAGAAGTAAAAATACCTCTACAAACTTGTTTCAAGCTTTCGCTCTCTTCAGGATGTTTTTTTGGGGCGCGCTATCTGTGTTATATATAGCGTGCGGGTCCTGATTTCATTTTTGTGCGTGTGGGTCAGTTACATTCATTGCAAGTGTTATCTGTGGTTCTCGGGTTGCTTGCTGTGGTCTGTTCAGGGGGAATTCGCTGACAAAGATTTCCATTTATGCCTGCAGTTACTTACTATTTCTACTTTTATATTCAAGTTGCTAAATAGGGTTTACATAGTATTAACCATTTTTTTTCTGTGGAACGTGTTGCCTTAAAAAAAAAAAAAAAAAAAAAAAAAAAATATATATATATATATATATATATATATATATATTGTTGTACGGTGTTGCTCTTTTTTTTTATGATTTTACATGATATGCTGTAGTTTTATTTGTTTTTTTTATCTCTAAGTCTCCGAATGTATTTACTCAGTTCCGTTTGGTTTTTTGTATTTTTCTTTGTTGAATGACTGTTTGTGGCTTGCGTATCTAGTTTTTAAAGGGGTTTTCAGTAATCCCCATATATGTTTCTTTTCCATTTTCTGATGTTACAGTAGCTTGGTATATAAATTTTATTGTAAAGGCATTTGTTGCTTCGGAGGCACTGTTCTTTTTTAGTGCAATTGCAAGATATCCTTTCATCTCCCTTCTTTGCTGTGTTGCTTTTCATTTTGTTGGATGAATCAGTTATGTTTGTGAGGTTGGGCAAACATGAGTATAATAGTTTGATGCTGTTTTTGTTGAATATTTTGAACAGTTTGTGTTCTTTTGGGAATGATGTCAGTATTTTGAAGAATTCTTTTCCTACGTTTGTTGTTACTCTTCCTTCATATGGGGGGTTATACCATATGATCTTCCTTTTCCTGTTTTTCTTGTTTCTATTTATGCTGTTGTCTGGGCTATATTGTAGTTTGTAATTGTAACCACTTTTATTTTTAACAACGCTTTCTTGGTATTCTGCTGCTGCATTATTGAATACTCTTTCATTGCATGACAGGTTGGATAGTCTCCTGTTTATACCATTGGGTATATAGTTTTTAGTATAGATGATGGGTGATTGCTTTGATATTTACGTAGATGGGTGTGTCGTTGGTTTTTTTTAATATGGTTTGTACACGTGGTCGTTGAGGTCTAATGTTATGTCTAGGTAGTTCACTACCTTTTTGTTTGCTTCTATTGTGATTTTTAAATTGTGGTTTTGGACATTTTTGCACAGTTGTTTTTCCTTATTTTCAATGATTCTTGGGTTATTGTTTAGTGCGGCGAGGCCGGTATCTCTGTATAGACTAACTTGTTTCCGAGTTGTTTCTGGACGTTGGATAGCATGAATAGTCCGACTAGCTCACATGTTTCGAAAACGTAAAATCAAACACCGAACACACCTTTGGAAAAACAGCTATGAAGTCATCCAATGGTTTAAGAAACTTAACAAACAGAGAAACACAGTATTTATCACATTTGACATAGTGGACTTCTACCCATCCACAGATGAAGAACTGCTCACCAAAGCCTTGAAATTCGCCAATAAACACACAAACATAACGGAGTCAGAAATGGAAATCATTTCCACACGAAGAAAAACCATTCCACAGCAGAAATGAAACCTGGATTAAGAAACGAACAAAAACTCTACATTTGATGTGACCATGGGATCGTATGATGGTGCAGAAACATGTGAGCTAGTCGGACTATTCATGCTATCCAACATCGTACGCTACAGCCCCAAGGCATCAGCATCCAACCGTAACACACATACACATACCCACCACCTCCACACCACTTGGCAATATCTTCCACTAACACACACACACATGCATACACACATGCACACACTCCACCCCTATACACCCCACTACCCACTTCATACAGAAGCTGCAGCCACCCTCCATTTACTTTATTTTATTCTATTTCGATTTTTATTGTACCTTTTTGAAATTCATTTTTTTTATTTCATTTCATTTCATTTTATTTTATTTTATTTTTGACTACATATGATTTTATTAGCATTACCCACACCTCCACGTGCAACTACCCACCCATAACTACCATCACCATCCAGTCAAGTCGTTTATTTATTCATTTATTTATTTATTGATTGATTGATTGATTTCTCATTCTTTCTGCTTTTCTTATTATCTATTTTTCCTTATTAGTACTATTTTTTTTATTCATTATTTATTCTTTTTTTTTTCTTTTGCTCCACTAAGCATTATTATCAATCCATCGTAATCACTATCGTCACTAATGTATCATACTATTCTACAAAACAAGCTCCAAACCCCATTGCTTCACACCCCTCCCTCCCCCCTCACTATTTCCTCTCCAATGATCCCCTCCTGGGTGGCCTCGTTTCCATCCGGTGGCCATTTTGGTCATGCGGCGAATATGAGAAGATAAGTGGGTTTCCGTTCTTCTTTGTCACTGCCCTAAAGGTTATTTGTTTTTGCCTGAAGTAGACCCGAGAGGTCGAAATGCATTGTGTCTTGTCTTGTACTTTGTTTGTCAGTGTCCTTGGCAGTAATTAACCCCCTCTCTTTCTAAATTTTGTTTCATTTTCCGCCCTCAGTCACTCCGTTTGGAAACTTTCTCAAGCTGACTTCTGGCCCAAAGAGCTGGCCAGCCTCTATGAAGCAGAGAGAGAGAGAGAGAGAGAGAGAGAGAGAGAGAGAGAGAGAGAGAGTCCAAGCAGGTGATGGGGCTGTTAGAATCAGAAATACATGCTTTATGCCGCAGATGCTTCTCAAAAAAAAAAAAAAAAAAAAAAAAAAAAAAAAAAAAAAAAAAAAAGGGATTTATACCTGTACCATACCCACTTTTGTCTGCATCGACTACAGAGCTGTCTAGTTTTGGATGATATCGACTACGATATTCCTATGTGATCTTGACCTTTTTCACGTTCTTTTGAAAGGTTGATATTTCGTGAAGCCATGTATATTTTTAAATCCGTACACACACACACACACACACACACACACACATACACACACACACGCCCACGCACACACATGGGCCCGTGCCCACACATCCACACACACACACACACACACACACACACACACAAACACAAACAAAACAAACAAAAATGAAATAAAATGAAATAAAAAAAAAAAAAAGAGAAAAAAAATGGGTACATAGGCACTCAAGGTCTGACCAGCGCGTTGGGCTAATTCATAGGTCGTACATCTGATGAGTCGTAACCACGAGACCCTCTTCCTCAATTCTTACACCTTAGTTGTTAATTCATTTATCCATCAGCTTAAAATCATGCGTAGTGTGGTCTCAAATCTTAGCAGATGTGGTATAGCGTATATGGACTAGTCCGCACGCAGTGACGCCTCCTTGATGAAACTGCAACTGAAACTGAATCACAATTACTTCCTGGAGCCAGACCCTCTTTAATATGAAACCGAAATACCAATGCGTTTGTTGATAAATCTGATAAAGGCAATAGATATGAATTGAACCAAGCCAGCTTGGTATTGCGATTGTTCATTTAAATGTTCTTACTGTCTATGCAAATGTGCGGGTTTGTTTGGTAGTCACAATAATTTCAGACAGCAAGGAAAATGTACACGTATGCAAACAGAAAAGCACCATATAATGCATGCACATTTTTTTTTTTTCAAATCGCCCAAATGTTCAATCACTAGCTAGTTTTGATTGAATATTGAACATCACACATTCTGCTTTCAAATTCGATAGCTAATTTTAGACTGCTAAATTTCTCACGTACCACTCTCCCCTTCCCTTCCGCTCTGCTCAAAAAGCATTGTTGAAGAAATGAAATGCTGTGTGTTGCTCATGACCTTACAGAGATGTCCCATCACTCAATATGACCACCAGAAGTGACCGAGGTAATCGTAGTGGTGCACCGTTCTTTGTGGCGGCAGTCCTTCCTGTGTCCCCTGCACGTCATCAGCTGCCAGAAGGTCTGTCTGTAGCGAGACCCCATGCTGTAGTAGATGGCGATGTTGAAGGTGGCGTTCAAGTAGGTCAATATGTCCATCAGCCAGATGCAGGTGAAGAACAGGTTGTGTTGACGTCGTCCTGCATTCATCTCCGGCACAAACAGCCACACCCCCTGCCCACACATCATTCACACTGTTTCCGGCATTCATCTCTGGCACAAACAGCCACACCACCCTGCCAACACATCATTCCACTGTTTCCGGCATTCATCTCTGGCACAAAACAGCCACACCACCTTGCCAACACATCATTTATACCGTTTCCAGCAGCAGCAAAGAGGCCACAGTTTTATTACATTGTCAGCAGCAAACCGTCTTACCCCCATATCGGTAAAAAAAATCGACAGCCACACCGTCTCGTCTACATAATTATGTTCGCCGCGTAATATCAGCTACATAGTTGTTAATGTCAACAGCCACGTCGTGCCACCACACACGTCAATCACAGAGTCCGGGCAAAAGTAACAGACATCCCGAGGAAATGCAAACTGTGGTGCATGCGCTTCATGCTCATCCCCAAAGCTCTTCCGGTCTGCACTAACATGTGCTATCGACCCAAGTACAGTGGAACCAAGGAAGGTCGCAACGGTCTCCACTAACATGTGCTATCGACCCAAGTACAGTGGAACCAAGGAAGGTCGCAACGGTCTGCACTAACATGTGCTATCGACCCAAGTACAGTGGAACCAAGGAAGATCGCAACGGTCTCCGCTAACATGTGCTATGGACACAAAGACAGTGGAACCAAGGAAGGTCGCAACGGTCTCCACTAACATGTGCTATCGACCCAAGTACAGTGGAACCAAGGAAGGTCGCAACGGTCTCCACTAACATGTGCTATGGACACAAAGACAGTGGAACCAAGGAAGGCCACAACCAATGAATACGCAAGGAAATGACCTGGCTGTACTAACCATTAAGCAATGGATTGCTTTTCTTTCCTGAAAGGAACTGTGATCTCTTTCACTTGTTTGTCCACCTTGTGATATATTTTCTGACAATGACGATCTGGGGGTGGGCTCAGCTCCAGGGCAATAAACGCCACCAGGAATGCTCTTCCTGTTACTGACGGCGTCGCTACCCGTCGTGAGTTCATGTGTGGGAGTGGGGTGTAAGGGGAAATCGTAAGTTCCACATGATATCTAATTTAACTCTACAAATGTCCTACAGTTATTTTATTAGTACTTTGATGTTCATACATTGTTTAAACTAAGTAAATACAATGGGTCAGAGAGAAAATCCATCTTATTACAGCGCCTTGCATTCCTAACAATATAGGACAAATAAAGCATGAAGTAACATAAGAACGAGTGCCACGAATACGGGCGAAGACAAAACGACACAAGACGAGACCAGATAAGGAGCGAGCACAATGAACGGTGTGTGCTGGGAAGTGTCACTACCCACCTGACCACGCTGCTCATTCCGACACCCTGTCCACAGCCACAGCCCGGTCAGCCCCGCTGCAGCCCCGGCACCGGCAATCCACAGGGAGCAGTCAATGTCGAGTCGTCAAGAGGCAACCCACCGGAGGAGACACTGCACTGCCGCCGAGTCACTTCAGTGGTGTTCAGTGGCGCCTGTTCTGATCTAACATACGCAGGACACCACCTACTAAAGCCCCCTACTGACGACAATAATTGCTTAGTCGCGGAGCCGGCGCGAGTGAGCTCTCCTCCGGAGGGCGCCACCACGTCGTCCAACGACAGCCCCCATGGACTCGCCGATACCGGTGACCCCAACGGAACCAAACCAAGGCCACAGACGTGGAGAGGACATCGAAATTGAGGTCACCATGAGAGCAGGGCATGAAGGGCCACAGAATTTGAGACATTTTTTTTTTTATGCTGATCGATGAGAATGAGGATGATTAAGATGATGCTACGGATTTCCATTTTGGTCTGAGACTACATGACAGGGCTGTACTCTACGCTTCCTTTCATAATATATCCCGGCGTCAACCAGGCCCGGGAGATACAGGCACCTGCAGTGTTGGTCAGGAAATTTGAGCAACACTCTTGGAAACGCATCCATTAAATGGATGAAACTCGACTGACTGATAAGAATAACATTGAGTGAACGTTGATATTGGAACCATATGGTTAGATGAACTAGCATGTTTCCACACACATAACGATTTCAGTCATTAATTATTATATGAATTTGAACACAGTTACAAAACCAATATAAGACAGCTAGTCCTCTTCAAAGTGAGCTCTTCCCCGAGTGAGGCTACAGGTCATAAGAAAAGATTTCCAAAACGACCTCTTCCTATTTCCTGTAGGGAAAAACAGCACTTTTCCAACTGCTATATCAACACCTTTGCACAGGGAAAAAAAAGCCTTCTCGGAATGAAATGACTGAGTAACAACTAGTTCCAAACACAAAGAAAACAAGACCTCGGAGCTGCTACCACGACAAATGAATAGGGAATTTCAAGTTGTACTGGCCTTCCCTTTCTACATATAAATACAAACTCTTCAGTGCTTACCCACCGGATGGTGGACGGGAAGAAAAAAAAGCGAATAACGGTAGGACTATGGCCCCACGTCAGTGAAAACGGGACAACTCGGACCTCTGCATTCCAGAGAATAAAAGACAGGACCGTCGCCCCACACTGGTAAAGATGGGACAACTCGGACCTCTGTATTCCAGAGAATAAAGACAGGACCGTCGCCCCACACTGGTAAAGATGGGACAACTCGGACCTCTGCAGACTGGACCCCAATGAAGTGGCCTGAGAGCAGAAATGCTCACTGACAGTTTCCAATGACAGAGACGGTGTTATCTGCTCAAAGAATGACTCAAGAGTGAACAGCAAATCGGCTACACACATCCTCTGTTAGCCCTTGAACGGTAAACAGCTGTCGCAAACACTTGTCGCAAACGCTTGGAGATATATGTTTCATAAATTCCTCGTGCTGAGACGAGTGACACGCCACACTGGGGGGGGGGGGGGGGGGGGGGGGGGGGGGGGGGGGGGGGGGGGGGGGGGCTGAAGGGGAAGGTAAGGATTGCAGGGACAGCTCACTTCGCCTCTCCCCTGATTAAACCGCTCAGAGAGGGGGAAGGGGAGGAGGCCGTCCGTGACAGTGAAACTGCGCTCAATGATCGAATGTGTGCGGATACTAACGTGGAAGTGACGCCCTGTTCAAATATGTAAGATTTCTAATTTCAACAGAGACCAAAGTTAACTGGCGTTCTGCCTTTCATGTCAACAACAGGCACAGGCGTAGAGATACAACACATGATTAGTGCTTTGCTAACCATTTAAGATCAGCTCTTCAGTTTGTAACGATCCGAACCATCATTGACAGTAAGGTTCGCGTAAAATGTGAAGCTATTCAGAGAGAAAAACAAAACCATCTGATTCCTTCACACCACAGTTGTGCTATAAGCGTTTACCTACAGCAGCTTTTAACCTACACTTATTATGAAGCGGAGGGGGGGGGGGGGGGGGGGGGGGGGGGGGGGGGTGTTATTCGAAACGAAAAACAATTCTGTTGATGAACACAACCCTCTTTCATTGGGTCTGCAGGTTTGTCGCCCCATGCGACTGTTTCAATCAACGTCAGAATCCTTCTACAACTGCCAATACTTTCAATCTTATTTGTACGCCACGTTTTCATCTGCCAACAAGTTGTATTTTCATCTGTTTGGTAGTTTGATTGTTATCAGGGTAACGCAAAAAACTGTTTCGCCTTTGGTTTTTGTTTTTGTTTTTACCAAATATTATCGAAACGTTTTTATACAGCCTGGGGTAAAAGTCATGGAATTTTTATGTGAACGTGTTAGCTGAGCTGTGAAACTTGTAGCAAGAAGAGCAATGGATATTCAAGTTTGATCACACATTTCCAGTACTCCGTGAAGCAGCTAGACTTGCAGAGCTAGTTGAAATATTGAAAGTAGGAAGCGTGGACAGCACCACTGCATAGTTCTTGAAACGCGCCGGAGAAGCAGTAGCTGACAACCTAACTGCCCTGGGCACACTGAGGAACAGCCCATTCCACGGCCTCAGTCACTGATCGTTATCCTTACCAAGGAAGGGCATCTCCAGCACCACTGATCAACTGCATTAGCAGAGTGATCAGCTATACCAGCAACGTGACGTTCAAATTATTGTGAACACTTACAGTACACAGATACATTAGTGCTGCAGAACAGGCTTCCGAACAGATATTGAACCTTCTTGGCTTTGCTAAAAAAACATCTCCGATAAGAAGTTTTACCATGTCTTAATAGACTTCAAGAAGGCATATGACGGTGTTTTACGGTTAACGTCGGACCAAATCTTATCAACACCATCAAGCAGCTGTTCTTCAAAGCGATATGTGCCATGCTCGGTCAGATAATGGTTCCATACTTCAGGTGGAATTCATCAGGTCTGCTTTCTATCTCTCACACTTTTCAACATATTTTGAGAATGAATCATGTCTAAAGCACCTTAAAATCATGTCAACACAGACAGCAGTTTAAGCAGAGTGATCACGAACACCCGATGTGCAGAGGACATTGATGACCTGTAGGCAGGGAATAAGACCTCGCCAGGCATATTAAAAAAAGAAAACAAACAGACAAAAAAGGTGATAATTAACAAGACATGTCTTCGAATTGATGCATGAAAAGACCAAGCTGATAGCCCACCACAACACCTCCAGTAATGCTGAAATAAGATATAGAAAGAGAGCGGGGTTAGTTACCGCCATGGACATAAACAAACAGGACAAAACGCTGAAATAAGAGCCAATGGTTGTACCAATAAACTTCACCATGCACATACCTGTCACAAGCAATAAGAGATCCAAACAGGATATTATCGCAGAGGCAACAACGAAAAGAACAGCACAGTCCAATAGTAAATAAGTATGGAAAAGGCTATAATATCCCCATAAAACTAATTTCAGGCTTCCATGGGAAACCATGGAAATGAAGTGTAACTGCAAGATACTGAACATTAGATATGCAGATCATATCACCCACGTCTGAGCATCAGGCAGCACGTTGCACCTTATGAAATAATGTTGGTATGGTCACGTGACAAGATTCAACAGCAATGATTGAATAGTTCAGGGTACTGTGACAGAGGAGGACGGAGCGGAAGATGGGTGAAAACAAACAAACAAACAAACAAAAACGACAAATGGACAACACTGCGGAACAGACAACTTACACATCAGCAGAGTCCAGGCACCCAATCGACAGAATGGAAGAAATCTGGTGAATTGTTCTTCGTTATAGTGTACCGATGGTTTGACCCGAAAGTACTGGACAACAATTCGTAGTGCGAATGTCGGATCCAGGATCGTGTGTGTGTGTGTGTGTGTGGAGTCTAGTCAGGGGCAAATGACTGGCTCTGTTCACAAGACAGGACTCAACGGTTCATGTACGTTGTTGGTAAAAGAAGCAATGTTTACATTTTTAGATCGTCTTTCTTATTCCATCTCCTCTCCTCACCCTCCCTTGCTTCCTACATTCAAGTTTCTTTTGAAATCATTTCGTGGACATTTACAAGCATTTCGTTTCCCACTACTTATTCATGTGGCGGTAACTAGCCCCTTTTCTTCCAAAAGTTTGCTTCTTTTCCGCCTTCAGTCACTTCGTTTTGAAACTAACTTCGATTCATACTGACTGCTACCCTTTGCTGTTGTGTATTTTGCGTCACTGTTGATTTTTTTTTCCAGTGTACTTGTGAATGCTGTAAGCCACTTCTCATTTCCATTAGAAGATGAGTGGTTTCTTGCTCTTTGCTTGCGCTGTC
>JADBJO010008478.1:47500-60000 GCA_016801955.1 Conus betulinus
ATGTATGTATGCGTATATGTGTGTATGCATGGGAATTCCCCATTCACCCACTCAAGCACATACTGTCAGTTAAGCAGAATCATCTACCACTGCAGATATGAAGGCTTATCACCCCCCTATTTCTATAATCTGAGACATAAGAGCAAGCTTTGTTTATAATTCAATATTTCTTGCAGTCATTGCAACACCTAGCTGCTCTGTAAGTTGCTGGAATGGTGCTCGGTACTTATCCTTGGAATTTATTGTTTCATTGTAATTTAGTCCCTTGTGGATTCATTCCAAGAAACTGGCCCTCAGCACTTGTGTCTTAAGAGGTTATCTTTTTATATTTTCTACTTTTCACAAGAAAATGTAGCTTGTTTTGCTCTTCATGATTTTCTTTTGCTTCTTAGGTGGCACCTTTAGTTAGTTTTTTGAAAACTCAACAATCATACTACGGTATTGCACACCAGCCTTTTTCTGGTATAGCATTCTTCTTAAAACCGAAAAGGCAGGGGAGTCAAATTACCACTTTCCGCGGTCACTGAGGAGAAGCAATCAGGTAATACCGGTATCTGACCAGGAGTTATATGTTAGTGAGCTTTCTCCCCATTGGAGATGGTCTCCTGCTTTGGAGACTATAAGCTTGCTGAAGGTTCATTTTGAGAAGCATTTATTTATTCCCCATTCACCACTCAAGCACATACTGTCAGTTAGGCAGAATCATCTACCACTGCAGATATAAAAGGCTTATCACCCCCTATTTCTATAATCTGAGATATAAGAGCAAGCTTTGTTTATATTCAATATTTCTTGCAGTCATTGCAACACCAAGCTGCTCTGTAAGTTGCTGGAATGGTGCTCGGTACTTATCCTTGGAATGTATTGTTTCATTATATAATATATATATATATATATATATATATATATATATATATATATATATATTTCGTTTGCACATAAAGCGGTGTCCTAAGTATAGGTGGTGCTCTGTACCTACATCAGCCATTGTAGAAGTAAGAGGTCAAGCACTCCAGGTTTGTTCCATGTACAAGCAGGAGTAACTGCCCACTCCTCCATTGGCTTTAACTGCCCACTCCTCCATTGGCTTTAACTGCCCACTCCTCCATTGGCTTTAACTGTCCACTCCACCATTGGCTGTAACTCCCCACTGCTCCATTGGCTTTAAACTGCCCACTCCTCCATTGGCTGTAACTCCCGCTCCTCCATTGGCATCATCAACTTCCCACTCCGCCATTGGCTTCAACTGCCCACGCCTCCATTGGCTTCGACTCCCCACTCCTCCATTGGCTTCAACTGCCCACTCCTCCATTGGCTTCAACGCCTCCATTGGCTTCAACTGCTCACGCCTCCATTGGCTTCAACTGCCCATGCCTCCATTGGCTTCAACTGCCCACGCCTCCATTGGCTTCAACTCCCCACTCTCCACTGGCTTCAACTGCCCACTCCTCCATTGGCTTCAACTCCCCACTCCTCCATTGGCTTTAACTGCCCACCCTCCATTGGCTTTAACTGCCCACCCCTCCATTGACATCAACTGCCCACTCCTCCATTGACATCAACTGCCCACTTCTCCATTGGCTTTAATTCCCCACTCCTCCATTGGCTTTAACTGCCCACTCCTCCATTGGCTTCAACTGCCCACGCCTCCATTGGCTTTCCAGTGGCTGTGGTACAAGTCAGAGTTTGGTTTACCAGATCCATTCAGTCTGTGATCTGTGTTTTCCTGTGGAAAGTGGCGAAAAGGGTTATATATATATATATATATATATATATATATATATATATATATATATATATATATATATATATCACAAATAAAACTAGAGAGCCAGCAAGGACTCTAAAAACGCTCAACCGGTAACGGAGCGACATAAGTTTAAAAAATATCAGGGTGTTCATTTTGGGCACGCTACCGGTGTTATATATATTGTGTGTGTGTAAGCGTGAGTTCTGCATGTGTTTCACGCGGCCTGTATCTTTTTACAATTTTGATTTTTTGGGGGGGTGCGTTCAGGGAGGGTGTTAAGGAATGGTGTGTTGACAAGAATTTCCATTTGTGCCTGCAATTGTTTATGATCTCAACTTTTGAATTCAGAGTTGCTAGATGAGGTTTGCATAATATCAGCCACTTTTCTGTAGAACATAGGTTGCATTTTTTAGAGATATTGTTGTATGGTGCTGCTCTTTTTATATTTTCCATGATATATTATAGTCTATTTTTTTATCTTTAAGTTTCCAAATGTGTTTGCTTAGTTCTGTTTGGTTTTTATATTTTTCATTTTTGAAGGACTGTTTATGGTTTGCATATCTAGTTTTGAAATGGTTTGCAGTAATCCCTATGTATGTTTCTTTGTCACTATCAGTTGTTACTGTGGCTTGGTATACAATATTATTGTAAAGGCATTTATTATTCAGGGGGCATTGATCTTTTTTAGTGCAGTTACAAGATGTCCTTTTGTTACCCTTTTTGGCTGTGTTGCCTTAGTTTTGTTAGATGAGTCAATTATGTTTTTGAGGTTGGGCATACATGAATATGATAGCTTGACGGTGTTTTATTGAATATTTTAGATAGTACATGTTCTTTTGGAAATGATGTTATAAGAATTTTAAAGAATTCTTTTCCTACATTAGTCTTTATTCTTCCATCATATGGGGGATTATACCATATGATCTTCCTTTTCCTGTTTTTCTTATTACTGTTCATGTTATTATCTGGGTTGTATTGTAGTTTGTAGTTGTAGCCACTTTTTTTCAGTGCCTCTTGGTATTCAACTGCTGCACTGTTGAATACTTTCTCGTTGCATGACAGGTTAGATAGTCTTTTGTTTATGCCATTGGGTATGGTTTTTAGGATAGAAGGTGGATGGTTACTTTTGATGTCTACGTAGATGGGTATATCATTAGGTTTTTTATATGGTTTGTATACATGTCATTAAGGTCTAATGTTATGTCTAGGTAGTTTACTACCTTCTTGTTGGCTTCTACTGTGATTTTTAAGTTATGGCTTTGGAAGATTTTGCAAAGTTCTTTTTTCTTATTTTCAATGGTTTTTGGTTATTGTTTAGCGCGGCGAGGCCATCGTCTCTGTACAAGCCAACCTGTTTACCAAGTGTTTTCTGTATATTGGATACACATGAATAGTCCAACTAGTTCACATGTTTCGGCACCATCATATGAACCCATTGTGACATCAAATGTGGAATTATTGCTGTTTTTTTTTGTCCAAGTATCATTACTGCTGTGGAGTAGAGTTTTTTTTAGTGTGTGGAAGATGATTTCCATCTCAGCCTCTGTTATGTTTGTATATTTGTTAGCAAATTTTAAAGCTTTGGTAAGCAATTCCTCATCTATGGATGGATAAAAATCCACTATGTCAAAAGTGATGAACACTGTGTTTTTCTGTTTGTTAATTTCCTTGAACCATTGGATAACTTCGTAGTTATTTTTCCAAAGGTTGTATTCAGTGTTTGATTTTATGTCCTCTATAGACTTTTCCAGAATTTTTTTGCTTATTTTGCCTAATTCAGACTTGGATGGAATCTAAATGATAGGATAGAAACAACAGCAATAAAAGAAGCTTTTATAACACTTAAAGATCACAAACCTAATTTCCCCAACAACCCAACATGTAGATTATTATAAAACCATCCAAGTCTGAATTAGGCAAAATAAGCAAAAAAAAATTCTGGAAAAGTCTATAGAGGATAAAATCAAACACTGAATACAACCTTTGGAAAAATAGCTACGAAGTTATCCAATGGTTCAAGGAAATTAACAAACAGAAAAAAAACACGGTGTTCATCACTTTTGACATAGTGGATTTTTATCCATCCATAGATGACGAATTGCTTACCAAAGCTTTAAAATTTGCTAACAAATATACACAACATAACAGAGGCTGAGATGGAAATCATCTTCCACACTAAAAAAAACTCTACTCCACAGCAGTAATGATACTTGGACAAAAAAAAAACAGCAATAATTCCACATTTGATGTCACAATGGGTTCATATGATGGTGCCGAAACATGTGAACTAGTTGGACTATTTCATGTTATCCAATATACAGAAAACACTTGGTAAACAGGTGGCTTGTACAGAGACGATGGCCTCGCCGCGCTAAACAATAAACCAAAAAACCATTGAAAATAAGAAAAAAGAACTTTGCAAAATCTTCCAAAGCCATAACTTAAAAATCACAGTAGAAGCAAACAAGAAGGTAGTAAACTACCCAGACATAACATTAGACCTTAATGACCATGTATACAAAACCATATAAAAAACCTAATGATATACCCATCTACGTAGACATCAAAAGTAACCATCCACCTTCTATCCTAAAAAACCATACCCAATGGGCATAAACAAAAGACTATCTAACCTGTCATGCAACGAGAAAGTATTCAACAGTGCAGCAGTTGAATACCAAAGAGGCACTGAAAAAAAGTGGCTACAACTACAAACTACAATACAACCCAGATAATAACATGAACAGTAATAAGAAAAACAGGAAAAGGAAGATCATATGGTATAATCCCCCATATGATGGAAGAATAAAGACTAATGTAGGAAAAGAATTCTTTAAAATTCTTATAACATCATTTCCAAAAGAACATGTACTATCTAAAATATTCAATAAAAACACCGTCAAGCTATCATATTCATGTATGCCCAACCTCAAAAACATAATTGACTCATCTAACAAAACTAAAGGCAACACAGCCAAAAAGGGTAACAAAAAGGACATCTTGTAACTGCACTAAAAAAGATCAATGCCCCCTGATAATAAATGCCTTTACAATAATATTGTATACCAAGCCACAGTAACAACTGATAGTGACAAAGAAACATACATAGGGATTACTGCAAACCATTTCAAAACTAGATATGCAAACCATAAACAGTCCTTCAAAAATGAAAAAATATAAAAACCAAACAGAACTAAGCAAAACACATTTGGAAACTTAAAGATAAAAAAATAGAGACTATAATATATCATGGAAAATTATAAAAAGAGCAGCACCATACAACAATATCTCTAAAAAATGCAACCTATGTTCTACAGAAAAGTGGCTGATATTATGCAAACCTCATCTAGCAACTCTGAATTCAAAAAGTTGAGATCATAAACAATTGCAGGCACAAATGGAAATTCTTGTCAACACACCATTCCTTAACACACCCTCCCTGAACGCACCCCCCAAAAAAAAATCAAAATTGTAAAAAGATACAGGCCGCGTGAAACACATGCAGAACTCACGCTTACACCACACACAATATATATAACACCGGTAGTGTGCCCAAAATGAACACCCTGAAGAGAGCAGAGAGCTTGAAACAAGTTTGTTGGTGTTTTTTCAATCTCTTTTTTAATCATATTTTTAAACTTATATATATATATATATATATATATATATATATATATATATATATATATATATATATATATATAAAACTTCACAGAGCTCCACGTACTAGAATCAAGGACTGTACAATGCAAATAATTCAATGTCTACAATTTTATAGGACAATGCAGAACAGCGACATGGGCCTCTGTGTCATATGACACACCACTCCATTCAGCATCAAGTTAAGCCATACGCCGGCAGGCAAGGGGATACCCTGGCAGTTGTCAAACGACCAGTGAAGTTGTAGACAGACGGAGTGAGGGCCTGGACGAAATACAACTTTGCTGTTTTATTAAGCACTGACGGCCGCGAAATTCACTGACTGCTTTAGAATTTGTTATGACGTTCCAAGACGAAGCCTATGGAAAAATGTTAACATTAATGGCAGTTAATGATGGTAACACACTGCGATCTATACTGAATTAACCGGACAAGCTCCAGTATGTTTCCGCTTTTTTTCCCCTCCAGTTTTTAAACGCCAGAACATCTTTTTTTTCTGAGGAGGAAACTTATACGTGGCACAGTTTTCTGAGGAAACGTATACATGGCACAGCAACTAGTTCTAACAGAAATTAGATGTTTTCTGATTTGATGCATGAAAACATGCAATGGGGAGGGGAATGATTCAGATAGGAAAATGCTGATGAAATGATGTCTGAAGTGATGTCCGAGATATTGCCTTGGAATATGGTCTCAAAACAAATGTGGCATCTAAACATCTTTTGTAGCTCAATGAGGGGCTGTTAAGGGTGGTATAAGGGCAGTGTTGCAAAACTGAAAAACAGCGAGTTTTGCCTTCGCCAATACCAGTTCCCATTTGTTCATGTAGTCTGTTCTGCAAGGCAGTTTGTCGACCATTTGGTAAAGAACGAAAAAAGGCAAAAATATTGTACGAACAGGGGCAGAAGACTCCCATGAAACGTCACATGAAATCGTAATTTCAGAATAATTTTACAGTCAATGGGACGACATTAAAGGGTTTTTCAAAATCTGATCGTTTACCGAATCTCATGAACGAAGTATTACTAAATATGGCGTTCAGAGCGAACAAATAAGCGCTCCTTTCGCAAAACTGGAAAAAAAAAAGGCCAGTATTCTCTTTGAAACTGTCTACATGTTTGATATTTTGGACTGAGATTCGAACAGCTCTTAGCGAAATATATGATTATGCTTGCTCAAATTACCACAGCGAACATTTGATATTTGACTGTAATAAAAACGTCAGAACTGACGAGTGTATGTGTATATATGTAACATGGGAAACGAACTGCATGTGCTTGGGGTATGCACTTGCATGGTGACATACAAGTGTTTGAAAGTTTTAAAAAAATACCACCGGAATCCACAAAGTTATAACTAAAAAAGTACAAACTGAAAATTGTTATAAGATCACCAAACTGTAAAATATATTTGAAACAGACTTTTGGTCTTTGCTCTCAATTTTGACATGAATCACGGCCAGCTGACTTATGTTTGTCGAGTTCAGTAAGGGGGTAGACCACAGATCGGTAGTCAGGTTGCACACTCACCACTCAGGACAACAGCCAGTAGTACAATACGTAAACAACATATTATTCTCTCATGCACACATACACATACACACTACTGGTGGAACTCGGGGTCTATCACTGAAGAGGAAGAATAGGCAAAAGAAAAAAAAAAGGTATAGAAGAGAAAAGGCAGCCTTATGGAAAATTAACTATCCTACTGGGCAAAAAAATGCAATAAATATGAAATACTCCAGGGATACCTGCTAAGTCCAAAATGCCTAGCCCACTATTACTAACCCTTCCCAAAAAGAAGAAATAAAGTCCGAAACACGTCTAACACACAAACATGGCCTATTTCGTAACATGAACAGCTTATTTTCTGTCGAAAAGAAAACAACAACAACAACACACACACACACACACACACACACACACACACACACACACACACACGCACACACACACACACACACAGTTTGCTGCCCTCTGACATGATACGCCCAAACCGGGCGGAATCACACCCCCACACACCGCCTGACGCCACAGTTACATTGTCTTTCACATCCACTGAACTTGTGTCTGCATATGTATGAGTCTTTTACTGTGCAGAAGAAACACTGCAGCAAGAAGACCCTCCCCCTGAGTTCGATGCTCCATGGACCAGTGGACAACTCCCTCGTCAGCGCGTGTAGCGGCGATGCTGCTGTCCCACGTAATGGGCAGGGGCACCTCTGCTGATCAGAAAGGCAAACTGAAGATGCTAGAGTGATGACAACCACAACAACCCTGCACCAGGGAGGTCCCACATACCTGTTCATAGTCAGTGGGAGTCATGGTAAGGCAATATTGGGGAGGGCGTCGCTACTCGTCGTCAGTCCATGAGTAGGAGTGGTATATAAGTCATAAGTACCACATGACATTTATTTTAACTCTTCAAATGCCCCACTACTGATTCAGTTGGTAGGGTAGTACTATAATATTCATAAACTCTGTTTAAACCAAGTAGATTCACCTGGTCAAAGTGAAAAAATAATCTTATTACAACGCCTTGCATTCCGACAATACAGGAGAAACAAACGGAATAACATAAGAACAAGTACCACAAATACAGGACAAGATGAAACGACACAGACCAGACGAGGAGCAAGCACTATGATCATGTGTGCTGAGGGGTGTCACCACCCACCCGCCATAATTCCATGCTGGCCGCATGCCAGCCTCGTCGCGAGTCTCGACCTGCCCACTGGTTTCCTTTAATATTTCTTCTGATCAAAAGGAACTCGCTCGTCAACAGTTGAAACACTATGGCTTACATTATCCACACGTTACGAATGTCTAGCAAACGTTAGTATTGGAACCCAAATGGTTAGATGAACTAGCCTGTTTCCGCACACATCATAAATTCAATTATTACTTATTACATGAGCTATTTACACGGTTATGAAACCATTGTAGGACAGCTAGTCCTCTTCAAAGTGAACATTTCCCCGAGTGGGACAACAGGGAATAAAGAAAATATTTTCGAAACGACCTCATCCTATTTCCTGTGAGGAAAAACGGTATTTTTTCGACACGAAATTTGTGCCTTTGCCCAGGTTAAAAACACACACACACACACACACACACACACACACACACACACACACACACTTTCTTGGAAAGAAATGACCAAGTAACAACTGGCTCCAGACATAAAGAAAACAAGACCTCTAAGCTGCTACCATGAAAAATGAATAGGAATTCTGACACTTATTGGCCTTCCCTATCTACACATAAAAACACAAGCTCTTCAAGTGCTTACCAACAGGATAGTGGGATGAGGAGGAAAAAAAGATGGTATGTCCGTTCCCCTCGTCAGTGAAGACGGGACAACCTGGACCTCTGCAGACAGGACTTCCAGCAGGACCATCGCTCCTCGTCAGTGGAGACAGGAAAACCCGGACAACTGTAGACGGGATGGAACCCAAGGAGAAAAATAAAGGAAGCACCGTTTGCCCCACGCCGGCGAAAACGGGACAGTCCGGATTTCCGTAAGAAAATATAAAAAAGGACCGTCACCCCACGATGGTGAAGATGGGATACCCTGCAATTTCATAGACTGGAACTGAAGAAGGAAATAAGGACAGGACTATCGCATCACGTCAGTGAAGACTGGACAACCTGGACCTCTGTAGACTAGACCCCAACGAAGTGGCCTAAGAGCAGAAATGCTTGTTGACGGTTTCCAATGGCAGAGACGGTGCTCTCCGCTCAATGGACGACTCGAGAGTGAAAAGCACATCGCCTACATACACCCTCTGTTAGCACTAGAACGGTAAACAGTTGTCGCAAACTCTTGTCGCAAACGCTTGGAGATACATGTTTCATACATTCCTCGTGCTGAGACGAGGTGACACGCCACACTGAGGAGAGGTGGGGGGCTGGAAGGGGAAGGTAAGGATTGCAGGGACAGCTCACTTCACCTCTCCCCTGGTCAAACCGCTCAGAGAGGGGGAAGGGGAGAGGCCGTCCGTGACAATGTTCGAGGTTACAGTTGAAAACTAGGATGTGTGTGTGTTTTTTTTTTTTTTTTTTAATATCTGTTATAAGCTTGATTCCTGATTAGTGTTTCGTCATTTTTTCATAGCTTAATGTTTACTTTTGATTGACTACCCTCCCCCCCCCCCCTCCCCTCTTCTTCTCGCCCCTCCTCCGTTTTTCTTTTTTTTTTTTTTTCTTTTTTTCTTTCTTTCCTTTTTTTTTTTTTTAATTCTTTTGAGGTAATTGAGCAATGGATAGATGTCTTTCAAATGATTACTTTTTCTCTGTATATAGAGCAGTTTTACTGATGGCTGATAGGTTTTTGTTTCTTTCTTTACAAATATAACTATTCTACACGTTGACAATCGCACTTACTGCCCCGTCCCCCCCCCTCCCCCATCCCCCCCACCCCCCCCCCCACCCCCCTCCTCGCTTTCTCTGCCCCATAAAATTTTTTTATAACTATGACTGAATTTGAATCTTACTCAGGATGAAGACTGAATTTTGAGAAAACCTTTAGCATGTAGCTGGGAAGCAAGGAAATGTCTACAGTTACATTTTTAACTCATAAAATAAATGGAACGGAATCCTTCAAAATTCAAAATCCTGGGTCTCAGGTTTACAAATGATTTTCAAATGTTAGAGAAACAAACGTAGCAAATAAATTTGCCGAAGAAAACAAAAATCTTTTCAAGGTATGGCTGCAAAGAACTGTAGCATTTCTTGGAAGAATTGTTGTGTTAAAGTCTCTAATTCTATCAAAACTCATTTATCTGTGGATACTACTTCTAAATCCTCCAAATTTTCAGGTTAAATACAAATACAAAAATATGCTATGAATTTGAAGGGGACAAACAAAACTGGTAAGCTGAAGAGGAAATATACCTCACAGTGTTGAAAAGGGGAAAGGGTATACCTAACATTAACAAGTATATTAATGCACTAAACCGTGCTTGGATTAGAAAAGATTTTACTCATTCTCCCAAATGCATACAAATACAACATTCTGTGTGCCCGCATTTAAACTTGTTAAACAATTAGGGATCGGGACGTTTTGACCGCTGCAGATTTAATACTTTTTGGAAAGACGTCTTCTCGGCGTACTCTAAAATTCACACCCACGTTGGACTAAAGGATGGATGCGAGTTATTGTCAGAGCCCACCTTTTTCAATAGAAGATTTAAGATCGGAAGCAAATCCTTTTATTTAAAAAGATGGGCAAATAACAGTCTCTTTTAGTGAAACATTTAGTTTATGGCAACAGCGAATTTTTGAGCTACAGATCTTTCACACAAAAATGTGGAATTCGGGTAAAGTTTCTGGGGTTTACAATCTGTCTGCAAAAATTGAATTATACAAACCAATAAGTATTATGATGTGTTATGACAACATCGGTGGGGCATGTTAAAAAACTGTGTGATAGTTTTAGTTAGTGTTAATAAAGGATCCAGAGTTTATGACAACGTATAATTAGAAGTGGAAATATTGATCATTTCGTAAAATGGGAAGAAAAAGTTAAACATTCCAATTGATTAAGAGGCAGTACTAATAATAAAAAAAAAGAAATCAAAATGAAATGGTTTCAAATTAAACTGTGCTATAGATTATTAGTTACAAATGATATTTTTAAGAAACATGGGTTTTGTCCACAGCAAGAATTGTAGTTTTTGTGACAAAGAAAAGGGCTCTATAGAGCACTATCTATATAAGTGTGTGTGTGTGTGTGTGTGTGTGTGTGTGTGTGTGTGTGTGTGTGTGTGTGTGTGTGTGTGTATTTGATGCTACTATACTTTTCCTCACTAATATATATATATATATATATATATATATATATATATATATATATATATATATATATATATATATATATTTTTTTTTTTTTTTTTTTATATTATTTATTTATTTATTTTTTTTTTTTTCCCGTCAGTAGATGATTCATTTTGTCACTACCATTTTTCGATGGATATGTTGTTTGTTGTTCTTACTAAACTTGCAACTCCCATGGAAGTCTGTAATTCACTTCGAGGTAGATGTATATATAAGTAATTGTATATTTGCCTGTGTATAGAGACATATATGCATGCTGTCTGGATGGATCATGCATATCAATCGGTGTTGGTTTATTTATATGGGTGTGCATTCATGTATAAATGCGGGGGGGGGGGGGGGGGGGAGTGTTGACGTGTATAGATCAGCCGAACGCGATGTGTCATTTTCAGGCTGTCACATCGTCAAATCCACCAATTCCATACTTTTTTTTATTCTTGAAAAAAAAAATCAATAAATACAGTCGTTGCTGTTGTGTTGTTGTTGTTGTTGTTGTTGTTGCTGCTGCTGTTGTTTTCGAATCTGTCACGTTAGACCAGGAGCCAGCGTTAGTTTAACGGCAGGGGGAAAAAATCGTCAAAGTTGCTTTAACAGATTTGCCGCCCTTGAACTTCAACTCATCGGAATGAAAACAACACAGATAAATGGGAGGTAGTGTTAAATTACCTCCCATTTCTCTGAAGCCACTATACGATAGTCGCCCCTTTTTCCCTTTAAAAAAAAAAAAGAAAAAAACAAAACAAAAAAAAAACAACACTTTCCTGTCCGCGTTGGGAGGCACTGGGGCACCTCATTTATCAGGTTCCTCCAGTTCTGTCGGTTGTGTAACAAGGCTTGGGGTCTCAACAAATGTGTCTCCTCCGTACAGCTCTTCAGTGTTGTTAGTCCATCGGTTTTGTGTTGTTTTCGGTTTATTTGTTTGTTTGGGTGGTTGCTTTGTTTCTTTGTTTTGTTGCTTTTGGGAGGGGTGGGGGGTAGGGGTTACTTTACCCTCCGTTTCCTACCTTCAGTAGGTTCCTGGGTTGTTTTGTGTGTTAGCAATGCCGTTGATCGTATTATAAGGCTTTGTTCCTGGGTTGTTTTTTGTGTTAGCAATGCCACTGACCGTGTTATAAGGCTATGTTCCTGGGTTGTTTTGAGTTAGCAATGCCGCTGACCCGTGTTATATGGCTATGTTTCTGGGTTGTTTTGTGTTAGCAATGCCGCTGATCGTATTATAAGGTTATGTTCCTGCGCTGTTTTGTGTTAGCAAT
>JADBJO010008478.1:65000-75000 GCA_016801955.1 Conus betulinus
ACACAGAACAGCTTCAGGGAGCGGCGTCATATGAGTATTCACGTTCCGTACGAGGTAAGGGAGGTGTTATTGTTGTTGATGGTGTTGTTGATGCTGTTGGTGTTGTTCCGTATGTTAAGAAAGAGGGTGTTTCACAGCAGCCTCTTCTGAGCCTGAGAAACTGCCAACAAGATATGCTTCTTTTGCACTCATCGATGTCTGGTTTGCCTGGACGAGTTGGGCAAGAATGAGTGTGAATCGTGGGTTTGTGAAGAAGAAACATGTGGACAGCATTCTACCGTGAGGATTGGAGGCGTTGGTGATTCTCAAGAACCCATAGAGGTAGATGGCATTCTGTAGAAGTGCCGAAGGATGAGGTGGAAGGTAGACATAAAAGACAACTGTAGTAGGTTATCTCTACAGCAGGCGGAAATCCCAGGAAAGATATGAATTAAACATACGAGGGTGGAGAAAAACCAGTCCCTAAAAGTGATTAAAGACCCACTATTTTTTACACGTTATACAAAGAAACAGAAAAAAAAATTAAAAAAAAAAAACCGCACATACTTTGATTGCTGTGTCCATCTGTCTGTGTCTCTCTTCTATGAATGTGTGTCTGTCTGTCTGGATGTTTGTCTGTCTGTCTGTCTGTCTGTCTGTCTCTCTCTCTCTCTCACACGCTCACACACACACACACACACACACACGCACACACACACACACACACACACACACACACACACACACACACACACACACACACACACACACACACACACACACACACGCATGCACACATGCACGCACACACACACACACACACACACACACACACACACACACACACACACACACACACACACACACAACACACAACACACACACACACACACACGCATGCACACATGCACGCGCACACACACACACACACACACACACACACACACACACACACACACACACACACACACACACACACACACACACACACACACACACTCACACACACACACTTTGTTCATAGTACTCGTTTGGAAAAGAAAACGAAACTGGTTTCAGACCGAGTTCAATAAGGTAGAAAATAGTTCAGACATACAGGACCAGACTGATCGTATTTCAGTTAGTGCTACTAGGCCTTCAGACAATTAATGCTGGGGATGTTGATATACAAAGTCACTAGATCCATTCCAAGCGCTCATTTTCAGCAGCTACATTTCAAAACTGAAATTATGATTGTTGAGGATTCGTGTCTTTAATATAACTTTGAAGAAGAAGAAAGAGTCGCCGCGGAATGAAGTATAAAAGTCAATGGTAGGACGTGTTGGGAACGCGCATGCCGATACAGTCAGATGCTCAGGGATACTTCGTGTCTCTTTCGCGCAGTACGTACAATGTGCACTCCTGTGATTCCGTTTCATGTGTTTTCAAAGCTAGTGGAACACTGTCATTTATAGTGCCAGTTATGACAGGATGGCGAGCTAGAATTGTCATCTTTAGTGCTCGATTTTAGAACTGGGAGAAGGTCTGTACAATGGTGTCTAAGATGTGTCTCTTTGTGTCATGGAGATGCAGGTCTTTGTGCTAGAAAACTATTGCTCCCCCTTTTTCGGCTGCGTTTATCTCTATACAGGACTGTCCTGTAGTCAATGGAGCGCTTTCTTTTCGCCTAAGGTCTGATTCTGACGTTTGAAAGGCCCTGGTTGTTGGTGGGCAGACTGCCTTTCACACCTGTCAATTCAGAAATCAAGGGCAGTGGTTCATCAAGCACTGGGTGTCCAGTTGTCTGGCTGTCGGAGATAAGATAATGAGAGAGGTTGCCAGAGACATGTATCCAGTGTCGCGTGTGACAATTGGTCCAAGTCGCAGGCAGCAGCTATGAACACACACAATCTTTATTTCCAAGGGTAACAGATAAGCAAACACATGCTTTTTTTTTTCATCCGGCCCTTGCCCCGTTAAGGGACTAAGTATGACTAGCGACTAAGACTTACAAAACTTTTAACAAACACACATATCTTCATAACATTAAAAAGTTCATCCCTTATAGGTAAGGCGTAGATGACTTTAAAAGGGGAAAAGAGAGAGAGAGAGAGAGAGAGAGAGAGAGAGAGAGAGAGAGAGAGAGAGAGAGAGGAGAGAGAGAGAGAGAGAGAGAGAACCGATTGAAACAGCAAACAAGAGTACAGATTACAAAGAAGAAAGGAGTCAACACACACAGATATGGAATAAGTGATTTATCGAAGGAGAGAGAGAGAGAGAGAGACGAGAGAGAGAGAGAGAGATGAGAGAGAGAGAGAGAGAGAGAGAGAGAGAGAGAGAGAGATTATAGTTACCAGGGTATTGAGATAAGCATGCTTTGCTTTTTTCCACCCAGGCCGGGGCAGAGGAGAGAAAACAAAGAGTATTAAATGATGTGGCAAAAGTAGTCAATTGAAATTACGACAAACAAACAAACGTACAGAATTCAGAATGTACACACTGAAATCAAGAGAACTGACGAGCAAATCGCGTAAACATAGTTGTAATGGAAATATTAGTGGCAAGGAAAGGAACAGGGTTGCTTTTGATATCCCATTCTGTTCGAGATATTTTTTCAAGCGCATGATGATGATGCACTTGAAGAGAGTGCCTGCGCTGGAGGAAGAATGGTCACGAACCATGATGATGACGCCCTTGAAGATAGTGTCTGAGGAAGAATGATCATCAGTTTCAGCACTCCAATCAACAGAAGTAAATGGATAAAAGCTAAGAACTGTTCAAAACATCTCTTACCTTGAATCTATCACAGTAATGCTAAATCCAAACCCAAATCCTCCTAACCATCAGATACAGTAATCATATCACCAAAGCACATCCAGCCATACGAAGCTGTACTGACAGTAGTTAAGAAAACAAAACTACCTTGGTTTGGCCCTATAACAGCATACCTCCACCGCGCTAAAAAAAAAAAAAAGTCATCAAAGGACATGTTGCATGAGGGAGATTAAAAGGAAGCAAAAACTAACGGACTGACCATACTGCAGTCTGAACAGGACAAATAACTGTAGATACCCGAGGCTAAATCGATAGCGCTGCAGGAACTTGATGACGTGTTTAACTTGGTGATGTGTGTTTCAGTGTAACGCCCCCAGAGACTCCCCACAGAGTGAAGGGAGGGAGAAAAAAAAGTACCATACAACGAACAGACACACGCATTGTCACAACATACAACGAGCAGACACACGCATTATCACAGCATACAACCAGCAGACACATGCATTGTCACAGCATACAACCAGCAGACACACGCATTGTCACAGCTTACAACCAGCAGACACACGCATTGTCACAACGTACAACCAGCAGTCACACGCATTGTCACAACATACAACGAGCAGACACACGCATTGTCACAACATACAACGAGCAGACACACGCATTGTCACAACATGCAACGAGCAGACACACGCATTTCACAACATGCAACGAGCAGACACACGCATTATCACAACATGCAATGGCGAATTTTTTTCACACAATAACCGAAGTAACCAATACCAGCAGAGTACAGAGAGAGTCAGCAAAACCTCAGACTGCACCTAGGTAACACCAAAGACAGTAGAAGCTGTGAACACGGCTTCAAAAATGAAGAAAAACCTCATTGGGATGCAGGTGGCTGTTGCCTTGCACAATTCAGGACTACTGTTTCCATAAAGGTTGGTAAACATTTATTTATATTTGCTATCTACTGTCTGATTTTATTCTATTGGTTTTTTTTTTTTTTAGCTTTTTATAACATGATCTGACCCTATGAAACATATTTTTTTTTTTTATCACATTGATGGTAGGCTTATTACTAACCAACTGTTACATACACTTAAAACTGTCATGAATGAATAGTCTGTTTATTGTCCGTTAAGAAAAGTTTGGGTTATGAAAAAACGTTCTTGCAATAGTGTCCATGCTAGATTTTTTTTTGTTACTTATCACCCTTCACAGCCAAACGTAGCTTGGAAAATAGGGGAAAAACTATCAATTCAAAGCATGCCACCGAAGTGGTTTAATTAAAGCAAATCATCAGAACTGTAGAAATATTCAGTCTAGCATTCACGCAGGCATTTTTGTTTTGCATTGCTGTTATCACAACATTACTTTCATTTTAGATTCTGAAAAGAAAAAAAAACAAACAAACACTGATTTGGAAAACAAAAACAAAAAGAAAAACAAAAAAGAAAACAAAACAAACACAAAACAAACAAAAAAACCTGATGAGATAACATGTCAAGTACACAAAAAAACATGTTTATATACAAAACTGAAGGATACTGGTGTGTGTGTGTGTGTGGGGGGGGGGGGGGGGGGGGGGTACACTGCAGTGTTGGTAGTGGTTGGTGGTGTGGTACACTCTGAGGCATGGGTCTGGACACAGGGCAGGGCGAGACAGGCATTGTGCACACTCATACACAGTCTCCTTCCAGGTGCCATGCTGTGTGCACACCTAGCACGTCCTGCTAGTTGCCTGCCTGCCTGTCCTTTGAGCGATTCACCAGGAAAGTGCCTTGCCATCACACTAGTTGGTTTGATCAGCAAAATGCTGAACCAAAGCAGTTCACAGTCGTAAACTAGCATTGCTTGCTGGGGTCTTTTCTTGAGGCTAGGCTGTTTTGTTAACTGGAGGATCTCTGGAGTTGTCATGTTGGACTGGACAATAGGATGGTCAAGAACAATCACTCACCCTCTGATATGTTGCTGCTCAGGCGGCCTGCCATATCTTCCTCTCCTCTCACCTGTGACAGAAACATGTACATGCAAACCAGCCACAACTCACATCCGACTCTCTCTCTCTCTCTCTCTCTCTCTCTCTCTCTCTCTGTGTGTGTGTGTGTGTGTGTGTGTGTGTGTGTGTGTGTGTGTGTTTCCCCTTTTTTCACACATGCAACAAAATCACACACACACACACACACACACACACACACACACACACACACACACACTCTCTCTCTCTCTCTCTCTCTCTCTCTCTCTCTCTCTCTCACTCCTCACTCTCAAACACACAACACAGTCATGACATCGCAATCACAATAATACCTTCTCTCTCTTGCACTGCCATACCCCCTCCCCACCTCCCACGCCATGCCCCCCCACAACCCTCTGTCACTCACTTCTTCATACACGCCCAACACAGAAACCGGCAAAGAAAAAGCACAACTGAATCGAGGTGGGAAAAGTACTTCTACCTCGCCTCGGGACTCAGACTAGTCCGCTGATTCGACATAATCCCACCACGTGGTCTGCCACGAGCTGACTGGTCTACTCACCACACCTCCCTCCTTACCTCCCTCCCCTGTGGCTGATAGTGGACTGACTGACTATGGTTGGATCAAATCTGGGTCGGTCACCGAACTAGGTTCAGCCTCTTGCTCAGCTGTCTTCTCTCTCGGTTTGCGTGCTCTCTTACAATACGAGAGATGTCCAGCTCTGCAACATTACCACCACCAAACTGCAAATCGCGAGGCTCACCTTCGTCATCTTCATGGAGTGAATATGCCTACTAAGTTCTGCCACACCAAGCACTGTAGTCACATTTTTATTCTGGATGATGTTTAGAACTTCTCTTCCTCATCCTGAATGACAAGCACGCCATAAATCCTTTGCTACACTCTTCTCCTTACACCACTTGGGCCAGGCGTAGTTCGTCATCCACCATTTTGAAAACGTTGCCTCCAACTCTCTGAGGGTTGCTATGAATAACACCCGGCAATGATCCAACGAAGCCTGGTTGGATCTGGCCCCTCATGAGCAATTCATTTACATATACACATATCTGTTCATTTCTGTTTATTGAAAATTTTAATGTTAAAAAAATTATCCATTCCAACTGGTTCACGGCAAAATCACATGTGGTTCTGCGAGACCTGATCTCAAAACCTTCCATCGCATAAACCATCAGGAACAATGCAGTTTTGGTCGGTTGCATAATGGCAGAAGAATTACCGCTTTCCAATTCAGACTGAAACTCGCTCCAAAGTATGGTTTGCACTACTTCAGAACCTAAATTTCCTTATTACAACTGTCTCTTTTTCTTTTAAAACATAGGCTACATCCTTCCCCCTCTGCAGAGCACTGAACGTCATCTTGGAGTTACTTCTAATCTTTAGAAATTTGCAGAGACCCATCCTGGACTGAAAATGGCTTAGACCTTGCTTTTAAAAAAAGGCTAGCATTAAAAGACGTGTTTTGTCGAGTTTTGTTTCAAATGTCCATCTCTGCAACGAATATGTATCGACAGTTTCACGTCTGAAGAAGCAGTTACGTCTGCTGCTGCCTATTGCTCAGCCATTCGTGCTCAAGAATGTTCAAACACCATTCTCTCTGAAGATCCATTCAAACAAATGAACTGACTGCTTGGATCCTGGATTCTCTCGAACTGCTCAACACACACACACACACACACACACACACACTTATAGCCTTCATACTGGATTCTCTCTGACACCTCCATGCACATTCATGAACGCACTACCTTAATACTGGATTCTTTCTAACAGCTCCATGCACATTCATCACAGGTTTGATCCTGGATCTCACGTTGTATCAGTGGAGACACAGGGATGTTTTCCTACGATATGATCCATCTAGTCTGGAGACCACTGCTTGCCATCACCACGGTCACCTTCAGTTCTTCATCTGTATTCAACTTACACATCTCCGAGATTTGACGGTTACAACATTGTTCTCGCTTGGGTTCTCGGACACGTTGGCAATCGAGGCGATGAGGTGGCCGATCATGTTGCAAAGCATGCCATTAAACAATCGGCCAGATCATTTGTCCATTAACTGATCTGAAGCACAGAGTTCATGAGTGTGTCGAGCACTTCTGCCAAGTAGAGTTAAATACGGAAAAGGTATTTCAGTTATGTGATAAGCTGCGTGTGTAGTGTTTTTTGTTTGTTTGTTTGTTTTTGTTTCAATGATAATTATCAATTTTAATGTCTGATTTGTTTGTTTGTTTTTGTTTCAATGATAATTATCAATTTTAATGTCTAATATTATCTCGCGATGAAAAAAACGTTAAATAAAACCACTGAACTGAACTGAACTGAACAGATAATACATCCTTTCCTATCCATCCGAACCTTAATAAAGACGTTCAACAATCTGCCCCCATGACTGCAAAGAAGAAACGGTTTGTGACAACTACATCTAGGCCGTTTCGTTGACACGCACTCCGGTCTTTGAAAAGGTGAGGAGGTTCGATGGAGTTGACCATATGATGACTCACTTACCATGAATTTGGTCTTAAAGAGTGCTAGGAGGTGTGTGATGTTAGACACAAGCAGCTTAGAGCACACTTGATGAGAGACATTGGAGCCTGAGTGGGTTGACGTCCGTCAATGACTTTCGGTTTTTTTTTTTTTTTTTTTTTTTTTTTTTTTTTTCCTCACAGACTGAGCATGTTACCTCTGAGTCCCAAGCAGTGTTGTCCTGTTGTTGTTCTCTCACAGTCTCTCGCAGCAATAATTCGGAAACAATTATCTTGGATATGTAAGTCGCATGCAGCCTTTCTTGAAATTGAATAAGCGTTTGCTTGCTTCTCAAGAAATGCACTTTAGATTATATACAAACAGAATGGTATAACAGGCAATATTTTCCAGGGTTCGAATATGTACCGTGGTTTTTAAAGTGAAATGACTTCATGTGGAAACTGGTAAAAAAAAAAAAAAAGGAATTATAGCGCTGGCAAACGAAGGAACAAAGAATAATACACAAAACAAACACAAAGCTATTCGACCTATTTGCTCATTTTCAAGCAAGACAAATAACATTCAAGACAATGAACATGGAGAATGAACAGACAGTCACTTCTCTTCTCAGATTGGGTTCAAAATTCGGCCATGGATGAACGACCAAGACGTCGAAATAAACCGAGTCTGAATGGCAGATAACTTGAGTCGAAACAAGGACATCAACAACAGCAATAATGATAATGATGATAATAATAATAATGATGATAAAACTACTACTACTACTAGTACTACTACTATTACTACTACTGATAATAATAATAATAAGAAGAAGAAGAAGAAGAATGATGATGATGACGGTGATAATGATAGTTGTATAGTCATATAATAATAGTACTAGTAGTAATAGTAACAAATATCATCCCGATATTAACGGAAGGAAGAGGTAAATGAGAGAAGAGCTACGCTAATTTAGTTATGGTAGCAATAAGAAGAAGAAGAAAGAAGAAGAGAAGAAGAAGAAGAAGGGGGTGGGGGAGGAATGAGGAGAAGAAGGAGAAGAGAGGAAGAAGAAGGATGTAAAGAATGGAAATCTGGGAAATATACATATAGCTATAATCATGAAACATTATAAGGATATAGATGTGCACGAAGTCAACGATGATCTCAATGCTGGACTGAAAGCAGATTTTGTTTTTCTTTTCATTTGTTTCATTTGTATTAGACTAGTAGTAAAAAAAAAAAGGTTAGTAAAAGTTTTGAGGATTTAGTCAACCATAATAGATATTACCTTGGCTTGTTTCTGTCCTCAATCAAAACCTACATAAATACCGTATAGTGCATCTGGGAGGCTTTGGGGAAGGGCAAAATAGTTGTTTTCATCTTGCATCAGGTGTATGCGAGCAGGTAACCCTGAGCGCTACCAACTTGACCCAGTGGCTGTGCTGGCTCCTCTCCGGTGGTTCATCACAACCTGACATTGGTGTGATTTCCTTCCTGGTGTTCGATGTGTGGCCGAACAAGCTAAGCCAAGTCTGCACACAGCCTTACATTTGATACCTAGGATGACACAACATAACAGTAAGCACCAGCTACTTACACCACACAGGCGTAAAGATTGTATGGTTCGTTTCACAGCGAAAGTAAATTACTCTGACTTTTCACCTCACAGGTTGACGTTTGTAAGTTGATAACAAATATCATGTGATAGAAATGGAAAATTGAAACTCACCCAGTAAGACTGTACAGACACAATGAGATCCACATCGCTGAAGAACCCCATTCTATTGCTGCACAATGGGATGGAACTAAAAGACCAAACTCCTGCTGTACAGGAGTGAGCGTCAACCATAAGGCTTCAGGTCAGGGACTATGCGCAGACTAGCAAGCACGTAGAAAGTTAAGTATTAGACACACACGAACAAACATATGACACTGGATCTGATTTGGATAGAGAGGGCTCGAATCGTTCGAGTACCGAAGGCATGATTTGCGTGCGTTGGAGAGGTATGGGCGTTAGATGGACAGGGGACAGGATCTGGAGCGAGATGGGAAGGATTTGGAAAGAGATGGACATGATCTGGAGTTAAAATGGGTAGGATAAAGAGTCATACCACAGTAGACACCTGAAATATTAGAGTGCTAAGGCGTTTGGGAACCAGTGATTTTCTAAAGTTATTTAAAGCAAGGTTCATTTTACTGTTAAAGGCAATAACAGTGTCATTAATTTAAGGCTACCAATGGTAAATTACCATTAAAATTACATACATCAAGTAATAGTCACTACCCCAAAACACTTTCAGTTCTTCTCCTGCCGTCCATTTCCATCTGCATCTACTGACGTGCAGCTGGGTGTCGGTAGAAATCTCTCTCTCTTTGCATTGATTGCATTGGACACACTTTTCTACATTAACATGGAGGGATTGTTTACTCTTTCTATATCATCATTGCACGATAAGTTATGGAAAGTTGCATTCATTTAGCATTTTTTTTTTTAGAATCAACACAGAACGCTTAATTGCATGTGTCAGAAAGGAGTCAATAACCGAATACTTGGAGTTTGCACTTTATTATGGCACAACCGATTGTTCCTCATATTAATATATTGAGATTGTAATCCACAGTATATTTTTTTCATTCACCGATGTATCTCATTTTGTGACCATCGAGGTAAAGAAAAAGAAAGAAAGAAAGAAAGAAACCTGCAAAAGAATTTATTTCGTCATACCTCAGTTGCTTTGGTGGATGGTTTGAATGATAAGCAACCTCAGTTTCCTTTCGTTTACTTCTGTCTTCAC
>JADBJO010008478.1:77500-85000 GCA_016801955.1 Conus betulinus
TTTCACTCAACAACAACAACAACAACAAAAAACAACATTAATAATGATAATGATGATGATGATAATAATAATAATAATAACAATGATAAAAATGATAGAAATAATGATGACGATGATGATGATGATATGATGATGATGATGATGATGATGATGATCTTCATCATCATCATCATCATCATCATCATCATCATCATCACCATCATCATTATGATAATGTTTTTTTCTAATCATACGATAATAGCACTAATAACAAATACATAGTAACTGTATTACTAATAAAGATTCACAATGTCAACAGGAGACGAGGAAGGTGGATAATGGGAGACTGTTTTCTCCAATATGGTTATGGTGGCAATTAAAATAATTATGATAATAACAACAATATAACACTACTACTACTACTACTACTACTACTACTACTACTGTTACTGCTACTGCTACTACTATTGCTACTACTGCTGCCCTACTACGACTACTGCTACCACTACTACTGCTGCTGCTGCTGCTGCTACTACTACTACTACTACTACTACTACTACTACTACTACTACTACTACTACTACTACTGGAAGAAGAAGGAGGAGGAGAGGAATGGGAAGAAGAAAGAGAAGAGGAAGAAGAAGAATGGAAATATAAGAAATGTATCTGTAGTTATATCATGAAACAATAACAAGGATGTAGGATATAGATGTACAGGAAGTCAACCAATCAATCTCAGTGCTGGACTGAAGACAGTTCTTTTGTTCTTTTTTTTACGTGTTTTCATTTGTATCAGACTAGTATTGCAAGAATTATGAAAAATAAAACCTTAGTAAAAGATCCAGAATAAGGCAACAAAGAGGACGTTACCTCGACTTGTTTCTATCCTGACTGGAAACCTGTCTGAACATGGTATAGTGCATCAGAGAGGGGTGTGGGGAGGGGGGAAATGAACATATTTGGCGTCAGGTGTGTTTGAGCAGGTAATGCTGAACGCTGCCAGAGTGACTCGGTGGCAGTACTGGGTCTTCTCCAGTGGTTCATCACCACCTGACATTGGTGGGAGTTTTGGTCTGCTGGTGCTCGATTTATGGCAGAAACTAGCCACGCCAAATCTGTACATAGACTGTATTTGACAACCGGGACAATATAAAACAAGTACCAGCTACTTACTATGCATGGTTATACACAGCGGTATAGTTTGTTTCACTACAAGAGTAACTTGTCACGATTTTTCACATCAGGGCTTGACATTTGCCATTTGATGACAAATTTCAGGTGACAGAAAAAGTGAAATCGAAAAATCATCGAGAAAAAGACATGAACGACTTAATGAGATCCTCATTGATGAAAAAAAATTCTATGGCTGTGTAACAGGATAGAACTCATACCCAAATCCCTACTGTACTCTATGGCTGTACAACGGGATGGAACTCAGACCCAAATCCTACTGTACAACGGGATGGAAGTCAGACCCAAATCCTGTTGTACTCTATGGCTGTACAACGGGATTGAATTCAGACCCCAAATCCTACTGTACTCTATGGCTGTACAATGGGATGGAACTCAGACCCAAATCTTGTTGTACTCTATATGGCTGTACAGTGGGATGGAACTCGGACCAAATCCTACTGTACAACGGGATGGTATGGGGGCAAGCGCGTCAACCATTAACCTTCAAGTCAAGGACTATGCGCAGACAAAAGAACGTGCAGAAAGGTTAGTATTAAACACACAAAAACAAACACATAACACTGGATTGGATTTGGATTGCGAGGGGCAGACTTGCTTAAAACGGAAGGCATGATCTGCGTGCGTTGGAGAGGCATGGGGGTGAAATGGACAGGGGGCAGGATCTGGAGTTAAATGGGGCAGGATAAGAGTTGCATTACTGTACACACCTGAAATGTTAGAGCGCTCAGGGGTTGGGGAACCAGTCACTTTTCTAAAGTTATCTTAAGGCAAGGTTCGTTCTGTTATTAAAAAGATACATAGCCAAGAATGTGAAGCTAGCAGTATGGCATTATCACCAGACTTTTATGCTTCAAGCAATAGTCACAACTCCAAAACAGTTTTAATTCCTATCCTGAAGTCCATTTCCATCTGCATCCACTGACGTGCGGCTGAATGTCGGAAAAAAAATCTCTCCCTCTTTCCGTTCTTGATTTTTCCTTATGTGCGATTGAGAAGCTGCACAATTCAAGAATCCATAGTATTTATGCTTCTTTATCTGATTGGACCATGAATAAGAAATTGTTGAAAGAACTTTTCAATAGCAGTGCCAGATATAAACGCTTGGATTAACAATCTAATAACGTCAGCTGGTATCTGAATAGATTAAAGCCATTTTGCAATTATATACACTGTGGTTGTTACTTTTCGTCCGCATGATTTTGTTAGACATTCTCTGAGGGTTCCGTTTAGCTACGCAGATGTACCCACATGCAAACTGAAACACACCGTATCATGTATGCACTTTTATTTACAAAAAAAAAACAACAAATCAAATCTTGGGAATGGGCTTAACATATCACTACTTGCATATCTGGTGGAATCAATGGTAGAGCACAACACTTTTTTTTGATTGATGGTGTTTTGACAGTCGGATTGCGTACTTGTTTCTACCCTCTGCCTTCCCATCTTCCTGAAGAAACTGCCTTTATGAATCAAGTACATTTTGCCCACAGTCACTAGATTTGTCTCCACTATTCACATGTGAGAGCAACAGCTGGCTTAGGAGTTATGATGTAGGTTTACGGCTCTTTGTGGTGGCAGCCTCCCCTCGTCATCAGCTGCCAGAAGGTCTGTCTGTAGCGGGACCCCATGCTGTAGTAGATGGCGATGTTGAAGGAGGCGTTGACGTAGGTCAACATGTCCATCAGCCAGATGCAGGTGAAGAACAGGTTGTGCTGACGTCGTCCTGCATTCATCTCCGGAAGGAACAGCCACACCACCCTTCACACACATGGGTCACAATGTCAGCAACTACACCACCCTCCCTTATGTTAGTTACAGTACCAACAGTTACACCATCCTGCCCTTACATTAGTGACAGTCTCAACGGTCACGCCTTCTTGATGAAACTGAACGTCAACACCTACGCCGCCCTACCTTTGCATTAGTTACGGTGTCAACACCAGCACCATCCTACCTTTATATTAGTTACAGTGTCAACACCTACACCATCCTGCCTTTATATTAGTTACAGTGTCGATACCTACACCGTCCTACCTTTACATTAGTTACAGTGTAAACAGCAACACCATCCTACCTTTATATTAGTTACAGTGCCGATACCTACACCATCCTACCTTTACATTAGTTACGGTGTAAACACCAACACCATCCTACCTTTATATTAGTTACAGTGTCAACAGCAACACCACCCTACCTTTATATTAGTTACAGTGTCAACACCAACACCATCCTACCTTTATATTAGTTACGGTGTAAACAGCAACACATCCCTACCTTTATATTAGTTACAGTGTCAACAGCAATACCACCCTACCTTTATATTAGTTACAGTGTCGACAGCAACACCATCCTACCTTTACGTTAGTGACAGTGTCGACACCTACAGCATCCTACCTTTATATTAGTTACAGTGTCGACAGCAACACCGTCCTACCTTTATGTTAGTGAGAGTGTCGACACCTGCACCATCCTAGCTTTATATTAGTTACAGTGTCATCAGCAACACCACCCTACCCTTGCCTTAGTTACAGTGTCAGAACATACATAACCCTATTTTTACATCAGTTACAGTATCAAAAACTGTACCATCCCACCCTTATATTAATTACAGTGCCAACAACAACACCATCTACCCTTACATTAGTCACAGTGTCAACAGCTACATATAATGCCCCGCACTGAAGTCAGTGTTAACAGCTACACATAACGCTAGCACTTTAGTCAGTGTCAACAGCTACACATAGTGCTTGCACTTTAGTCAGTGTCAACAGCTACACATAATGCAGCACATTAGTCAGTGTCAACAGCTAAACATAATGCAGCACATTAGTCGGTGTCAATAGCTACACATAATACCTGCACATTAGTCAGTGTTTACAGCTATATATAATCCCAGCTCATTAGTATCAACAGCTACACATAATGCCTTCACATTAGTCAGTGTCAACAGCTACACATATACCAGCACATTAGTCAGTGTCAACAGCTACACAAAATGCAGCACATTAGTTAGTGTCAACAGCTACACATAATACCAGCACATTACTCAGTGTCAACAGCTACACATAATGCCAGCACATTAGTCAGTATCAACAACTACTCATAGTGCCAACACAATGGTCAGTGTCAACAGCTACACATAATGCCAACACATCAGTCAATGTTAACAGCTACACATAATGCCAGCACATCAGTCAGTGTTAATAGCTACACATAATGCCAGCACATCAGTCAGTGTTAATAGCTACACATAATGCCAACACATCAGTCAGTGTTAATAGCTACACATAATGCCAGCACATCAGTCAGTGTTAACAGCTACACATACTGCCAGCACATTAGTCAGTGTCAACAGCTACACATAACACCAACACATTGGTCAGTGTCAACAGCTACACTATCTTGCTAGCACATCACGTTGTCTGCAAATCGTGTGGCCTCTTTCATTTGGAAGCTTCATCAGCAGTCTCAACAGTAAATGACTTGTGACTGCATATACATTTTCCAGACCTAGATGGTTACTACAGAGGTTGCACCATGTTGAAAACAGGCTGGAATTTCAATGCTCGGCAGAGAGCTCAATGAACCCGTGTCTTGTCTTTTATTTCACGAAGACACGGGCTTTGGAGTCAAGAGGGTATTAGCACAGCGCACATTATGGAAGATCATTGCAGCAGTCTATATTGAGTGAAAGCATTATTCAGACTGTATTTTGTATTCAGATGTAAAACTATTCTAAAATCACACACAAAAAACACCCATTATTGTGCACAGCACTGCTCTATCATGAACATTCACTAACAACAAAAGGAAGTTGATATATATCAATTGTGAAACATATATAAACTGTGTTTTTCGTCGTTTGACGAATGATATGAATTTCATGAGAGGAGGGGGGGGGGGGGGGCGAAAAGAAACACCCGAAGGTGCTGGGGAGGACCCAGAGAAGCACTGACTCCACCTGCCTTGAGAGCAGTCCTGTACCACCCTTGGAGGCCTGCGCTGTGTTGACGATGGGTACAGGCACGCGCAGGACACTCCATTAAGATATCAAGGGACATAACTGCTCCTGAACAGAGGTAAATCAGACTACAGGATGCAACTCATAGCAGCCTTAAAATAGCGTCCCCATGGGTGTACCAGCCCGTTTTTCATGACTGCAAAGCCCACCGGCGAAAAAACACCACCCTCCAGCTGTCGAGCACACCCCACAGACCCAACCACCCCTGCCCACGGACAGATGAAGACAGTGCCACACTCCAGACACAGCCAAGCTTTCGCCATACGGTCTTATGTGCCCTCAAGAGAGAATCCAAAGTTGTAGTCTTTCCCACTGTCAACAGGACTTTCCCTTTCATGAGAAGAGGGTAGTTTATTGACCACATAATATGGCTGTTAATGACAAGAGGGTTGATTATAGACTTGTCAAACGCCCTTACGTTGACACCCCCCCCTCTCTCTCTCTCTCTCTCTCTTCTCTCTCCTCTCCTCTGTCTCTCTCTCTCTCTCTCTCTCTCTCTCTCTCTCTAATGTTAATGTTGCCATGCCTTGCTTCTCCCCCCCGCTTCCTTTCTCCCTCACTCTGTCTCTCATTGTTTCCTTTTTAGTTAACTCCCTCCCCCACCCCTCTCTCTCTCTCTCCTCTCTCCTCATCTCCTCCTCTCTCTCTCTCTCTCTCTCTCTCTCTCTCTCTCTCTCTCTCTCTCTCTTTCTTCTTCTCCCCCCTCTACCCCCCCCCCCCCCACCATATCCCTCCCCTTCTGTCTGTGTTCACTTTTGTACATTAGGTTTGTTGCATTTGGTATTATTGTATTTCATATTTGTATCTTTTTCTTTCTTTTCTTCCCTTTTGGCCCGGAGGGCTGGATGTAAAAAAGCAGTTATGCTTACTCCAGTACCTCTGAAAATAAAAATTTCGTTCTCTCTCTCTCTCTCTCTCTCTCTCTCTCTCTCTCTCTCTCTCTCTCTCTCTCTCTCTCTCTCTCTCTCTCTCGACGCAATAGCTAAATGCACTAAGAATAGTGCTCCTGGTCCAGACTAAGTACGGTATGCAGATATCAAAGAGCTCTCAAAAGAGGAGAGAGCCCTGCACCGAGATTCCTATCCCTTCTCCTCGGCTGTCAACATTTTGGTCACTATTGCCTTCGGCAATGATGTTATCTTTTCTCATGCGTCGGTTGATTTGTTATCTATGGCGGAGAAATTATATCTTCACCTGTGTCGGTTAAATTGTTACACGTGGCAGGGAAGTTACGGTTTCATCTGCGTCACTTACTTTGTTAGACGTGCCATAGAGGCATACTTTCAACTGACCTCGTTCATTTGTGTTTTATGTGGCAGGGATTTCATGTTTTCGCCTGCTCCTGCTGATTTATTAACTGTGCCAGGAAAGTTATGGTTTAGCCTGCGTCCGTCGATCTGTTGCCTCCATCAGGAGGTTATCTTTTTAACCTACTTCCCTTCGTTTTGGTCATTTGCCCAACTGATGTTTTAGTCTCTCAAAAGGTTGACAAAAATATCCCCCCCAAAGTTTTCAAGAAGGATGTGTCAAAATCTGCAATGTAGTTAACAAAACCTAAATTTGTTTGCGGACCCGGAGAGGAAAAAGAAAAGATGATTTGGATTTTTCTGCTGATTTTGGGGTGAAATGTTTTTAAAACCGCAAAAGCATTGAACGGATTCTGATGACACTTGCTACGAAAACAGAATAGTCCGTGACGAGGAATTGATACAGAGTGTGGGTGTACGTTCTATTCTATTCTATTCTATTCACACTACGGATAAGATCATCACACATTAACACTGAACGTGACCACTCTGAAGTTTCTGTCACAAAATGAAATTAACACGATGTTATTTAATTTAAAGAACTATTCAAACATGTTAATAAAAACGCTGCACTGTTTTTTTTGTTCTAGATGTTAAAAAACAAAAAACAACCCCCCCCCCCTTACTTACAAAAACCGAAAAGCAAATTAGTATACGTTAAGTTACTTCATTAGTCCATACAAAACTTTGATTTAGTCCATACAAACCTTTGATTTAGTTCTCACAAAACCTTGGTTTAGTTCTCAAAAAAAGCTTGATTTAGTCCACACAAAACCTTGATTTAGTCCACACAAAACCTTAATTTAGTCCACACAAAACCTTGATTTAGTCCACACAAAACCTTGATTTAGTCCACACAAACCTTAATTTAGTCCACACAAAAGTTTGGCTATAACTCAGATTGTTTTGACTCATAAACAGTGTCAAAGGCCGGATCCTACATTCATCAAACCGTGCTCTGTTCTCTCCCCGTTGCTGTTCCGCCTCCTTTTGTTT
>JADBJO010008479.1:0-5000 GCA_016801955.1 Conus betulinus
CAAATATACACATCTTGCCAAAGGAGGGGTATGGGCTGGCAGGTGAAGGATGGAGATGGTAGTGGAGGGGGGAAGACAACAGTGTGGGCTGGTTGGGGTGGGGGTGGGTCAACAAAGGAAACATGAGTGAATCATGGTAATTGTTTCAAATTGACTAAATGGTTATTGAGTTTGATTTGATAACATTAACATCCAAGAAGAAGACATTACAAATCGTTCATGTAAAGAAACAAAGCTGAATGTAATCACACACACACACACACACACACACACACACACACACAACACACACACACACACACGCGCGCGCGCGCAGTCAGTCAGTCCATCACTCACTCTTATGTGCGCACAGGGGCACGTTTCACGTTTTAACATACACAGATTCTTGAACAGACATTTTCTATCATCTTTTTTTTTCTCTCTGAATGTTGTTGTTATTTTTTTTTTTTTTACATTTTAAAGTGTTTAGCACCTCTCCGAGTATCTCATTACCTAAAGTATCACTGTGTTTGTATGCACGCTATGACAAAGTCAGTGTAACAGATGGCGTGAACTATCAATCTGTGAGAGGCTCATGCCAGTGTTAACCTCTATGTTCCCAGAGACTTTGAGAGGGACATTTTAAGCTGGATAATTTACCCACAGATTTAGTACAGTGTTAAAATTACTTTACCCCTCATGGATTTAAGTCTGAATTGTTAGGCAAGACGTGTGTCTGAGATGTGCCCTGACTGCTTTGCTGTTCCCCTGTGTGAGTTCGGGTATGTCTATCCAACGTCGATTTATGTCTGAAGGATATAGAGCAGTGTTTACATTCATATGGCTTTTCTCCTGTGTGAATTAGAGTGTGTCGTCTGAGAGTGGATATCTGTCTGAAGAACTTTAGGGCAGTACTGACATTTATATGGCTTTTTCCTGTGTGAGTTCGAATGTGAATGTTCAGCTCGTCTCTCCGTCTGAAGAACTTGGGCGCAGCATTGACATTCATATGGCTTTTCTCCTGTGTGAATTTGAATGTGAATGTTCAGATGGGATCTCCGTCTGAAGAACTTAGCACAGTATTGACATTTATATCGCTTTTCTTCTGTGTGAATTTTAATGTGCCTATTTAAATCACGTGTGGATTTGAAGACTTTATGACAGCATGTGCACTCATGTGGCTTTTGTACTGTACGAATCAATGTGTGATGTTCTGAACTGTTGCTTTCAATGTTTTTCCGCATGTCGTGGAGGCCGGCGCCTTTAGTTCTGCACAAACAGCTGAGTGCTGCATGAAGTTTTCTTCTTTGTCCATACCCTTGTCCTTTTCTGAGCTCTCTTTACACTGATGTGGATTGCTGGCATCAGACAGGTGTGTGATCCTCCTGTTGTGTTTCTGTGATTAACGTGTGGGTGTCACCAGATGTGTCAACATGATCAGAAGCATCATCATGGGTACTAGCTGTGCCATGGGTCACGGTTCTGTATCTTATTGTCATGCCTTGTGCAGACTTGTCATCAGTGTCATTGCTGTATGTAGACTGATCTCCAATGTGTCCACTGCTTTTAGTTACATCATAGTCACGTTCTGTGCTACCGTGCTTAAACTCGGTCCCAGCTGGATTAAAGTCAAGTAAAGCATCGTCTGAATTATTTTCTGCTGGATTGTTTGAACATTGAGGCTCATCATGGGCGTATGGAGTGACACCACTTGGGTGTTCAGACGTGCTTGGAATGCTTCCAGCTCTGTCATGGTCGTGTTGCATTAAATCATGGTTGCATCCTGGTGAACATGCATGACCGTCATATTCAGGTACACTGTGGCTGGATCCAGATGCACCATGACTGTATCCAGTTGCTTCCTGACTGTCACTGGCTGTCATGTCGCTGCATTCAGGGGAACCAGGCTTGTCTGCTGATGTGGGCTCCTGTTCTGTTAAGAAGTCGTCGGTGGGGTCCTGTGAGATCAACTGGGTCAAGCTTTTGATGTGGAAGTCTTTGTCATCAGATGGAGTCTGAAACAATAACACCAACGCTTGATACGTCTTAAAAAGTGGGCAGTGTGCGAGTGTTTTTTGTGAGGAGGGGGGATGGGACTGGAAGTGGAGGGCAGGGGTTGTGGTGGTGGCGTGTGTGTGTGTGAGTGTGTGTGTGTGTGTGTGTGTGTGTGTGTGTGTGTGTGTGTGTGTGTGTGTGCGTGCGTGCGTGCGTGCGTGCGTGCGTGTGTGGAGGGTTGAGTACGGTTACAAACACAGACAATACGTATGCCAGATTTGTCAGATTTGTGCATTTTTGATAGCAAATAGGGAGTGCGTTGTGAAGTGTCTGACATTAGCAGGAGTTTGGCCAACTTTAGTAAGGTATTTCGCTGTATTTCGTGTTGACTGTGGTTGAAATTACTTTTTTAGCATTCAGGAAAGGGAAAAAATGTTGTGAGCTGCATGCAGAAATTCGGGTCAGACAATCTGTCTGTAATCTTCGTGACTCCATGTTTGTTTCACACAGCAACTAAGCTGCCTTCTCTGCTGGTTTAATGACAGTATCCTGTCGCTGACTCAGTGACTCCAGAGATTTTTGTTTTTCCCTTGACATGCTGATAATAAATTGATACTGCATTTCACAGTGAAAGAAATAGAAACAGCAGCAGCACTATCTTTTGCGTCAGCAGGAGTAGCAGCTTGCTTATAGATTTCACAATCAGTTCCTAATGTTTTAGCCTGTTGAACAACACATAAAATATTACAGCACCAAATTTTATGGTAGTGTTCATGATCATAACGGTAGAAGCAAGTTACAGACCTATGTGCACAATCTGTTTGGGCAGACCAACAAGCAGCAAATTCAAATTATAGAGTGAAAGTATGAAACGCTACATAGTGGTAACAGTGGCCCGAGTTACTGTTGTAAAATGATGGCTACAAACCACAAACTACAAACATTGGGGGGAAAAAAAAAAAAAAAAAACGAATAGGTACAGATGACCATCACCAGTTTAAAAAACATCCCTCATACAGCAAATTCAATTTATTGTAAAAAATGTTCAGCAGTCAAAATCGAAGATACAGCAGCACTGCCTTGTAAAACCCGTAGCCTGGACACTCAACCCGTCCTTCCTGAGAGAGAGAGAGAGAGAGGGAGAGAGAGAGGGAGAGAGAGAGAGAGAGAGAGAGAGAGAGAGAGAGAGAGAGCAGAGAGCATTTTGCTTCCAAACACAACATCGTTTCCTTAAAGTTCTGCCGACTACTACAAATAGTATATCTCAATTTCTTTTTCTTTCTGTAACACATCTGTTTTAGATTTGTCGAAAATAATAAACGTATGTGTGGAACAATGAAAATAATGCAGCACTTTCACAGTTTTGAAAGTGGCGCCAAAGCTCTCATCATCCTGTGGGTACCAAGCATGTTGCCACCCTTTGTCGCAGAGATTGATGCCAGCAACAATGGGTTTGGTGATGTGTCGAGGCAAAGGTCTGAAGGCGTTTTGTATCTTGTGGTGCACATCAGCACTTCACTACTTGAAAAACACAAACGCCACAGTGCCATGAAAAACAGAGTGCCTCGCCATCGTCTGGGGGTTTGTGAAGCCCTCAAGTCACTCACGGAGACAATCTTTCACTCTCCAAACCGAGAGAGAGAGAGAGAGAGAGAGAGAGAGAGAGAGAGAGAGAGAGAGAGAGAGAGAGAGAGAGGTAGGGGGGAGGGGGTGTGTGCGGCGGCTAAATCAACATGAATAAGATAAAAGCAAATAAAGATTTTATCTCTGTGTTATCCATTCTCTTGTTGCACTCTAGCATATTCCCCTCCCTACACTCCACTAACAACTCTCTCTCTCTCTCTCTGTCTGTCTTTCTCTCTCTCTCTCTCACTCTATCTCTGTCTGTCTGTCTGTCTGTCTGTCTCTCATCTGTCTGTCTGTCTGTCTGTCTGTCTGTCTGCCTGTCTGTCTTGTCTGTCTGTCTGTCTGTCTGTCTGTCTCTGTCTGTCTCTCTCTCTCTCTCTCTCTCTCTCTCTCTCTCTCTCTCTCTTACACACCTACTGAACTTTAGACCAATTCCAGTCTACCCTCTCATTTAACATTTTCAATTGCCAGCTGGAAGGTCAGCTCTGCCTTTCGGCAGACTGTCAAAGCGTCTGTGACCAGATCATGGCATCAGATTGCGCACAAAGGTTGCTATGTCCAGATCTGTGGTTTCTGAGTGCCCTCCTCTGCAGCTGTAAGACATGGACCACCTACCGCCGACACATCCAACAACTCGAACAGTTTCATCAACGATGTTTTACGCAAGATCTGCAGCATCAAATGGCCAGACAAAGTGTCCAACCTGCAGGTCCTGAAGTAGTGTGTCTTACCCAGCATCAAGTGTATACTCATTAAACGCCAGCTTTGATGGACATGAAACGTTGTCTGTCTGAAGGACAGCAGAATTCCAAAGATGCTGTTCAATGGAAGGAAGGGCAACGTGACGAAGGGAGGCCTCGCCAGAGAGATACAAAAACACCCTTGAAGTCCAACCTTAGAAGCTGCAACATCGACACTTCTTCCTGCGAAGATGTCACCCTTGACAGAACACAGCAGAAGCGACAGTGTACCCAGGGCGCAAAGTCATTTGAGCGCCGCAAAGCACTTGCCGTTCAGGAAAGGACGAAACGGAGGAGATGGGGCCCAGCCTCGCAGGACTCCATGCCATACTTTAAAGACTTTGTGCCTCAGGAATTGGTCTTAATTCCATATAAGGACCCACATCAGCAGATGGCCGGCCTGCCCACTCATCCGTCGGACACGACGGGAGAATCCATCATCATTACATGAAGTCAGATGATCTACTCGATTTTTGGAGCCCTCGCTTTTTATTTATGTGAAAGTGGTTCTCACGTAACCAAAGGATCATATGAGGATCTAATGATCTTTTACAGAGCAATGCAGTGGTTGCTGATTGGTCCTTCCAACTTCGCCTCTGAAGGAACAAATGACACCAACGAAAGCACTCACTGTGAAAGCATTTCCTCTTATATACCCCC
>JADBJO010008479.1:18887-29160 GCA_016801955.1 Conus betulinus
ACAGATTTTTCTGTTTTTTTTCTTTTTTTCTGGTTTCCAATCAGGTGTAAGGCAAAAGAGGGAAGGGGAGGGGGGAAAAAGGAAGGAGGGGACAGTGGAGGGAAAAGTGGGCGTAGTGTGGGGGAAGGGGGGCAGGGGACATGGTGAAAGGGAGGGTGGGGGAATGGGAGGGAGATGACAGAGGGAGGGATGGGGGGGGGGGGGGGGGAATGTGAAACTATGAGAGGAAGGGAACGCGTAGGTGGGTGGGTAAGTGGTTGGATGGCTAGTTAGATATAACTTTCTCTGTCTGTCTGTCTGTCTGTCTCTCTCTGTCAGTCTCTCTCTCTCTCTCTCTCTCTCTCTCTCTCTCTCTCTCTCTCTCTCTCTCTCTCTCTCTCTCTCTCTCTCTCTCTCTCTCTAACCCCGTTGTTATGATGGTATCCTTGTTTGCGACAGTATCTTTATACGAATGTGTGTTTGCATGTTTGTTGTTGATACCTATGTTACAGATTCACATATGTTTATCGTGTACTCAATAATCGTGTGTGTGTGTGTGTGTGTGTGTGTGTGTATGTGTGTGTGTGTGTGTGTGTGTGTGTGTGTGTGTGTGTGTGTGTGTGTGTGTATAATTTACATGATTTTGGCATTAACGACACGCAAGAAGAACTTACTCTCTCTGATATATTAGTCTTTGATTGAATAAAATTTTCTCTCTCTCTCTCTCTCTCTCTCTCTCTCTCTCTCTCTCTCTCTCTAACTCCCCCCTTCTCTCTCGCTCTCTGTGTGTCTCTATCTCTGCCACTGTCTCTCTTTCTCTGTCTCTCTGTCTCTGTCTCTCTCTCTCTCTCTCTCTCTCTCTCTCTCTCTCTCTCTCTCTCTCTGTGTTCCCCTCCTACCCCCCCCTCTCTCTCTCTTGATAATTGTCTGGTATTATATCAGTGCCTGGTCAACATTTTTCACATCTCCACACTCCATTACAAATCTTTTTCAGCTGTTTAATAATTCCAGCCTACGTTCTTCTGGAGCCAAGCATGACTAAAATACCCAACTATTTTGCCAGTTGCTTGCGTTTATCGATGGGCATCCTAAGCTCCGATACCAGTTCTAATGCACAGTGACTAAAAGAACCGATGACATGCGTTATCAGCCCTGTGTAACACCTTGAGTTATTTCAGGACAAGCAAAGGGGCATGCACCTTTGGAACTGGTTCTCATAATACGTTTAGATATACTAGAAACTTCAATGGTTAATGCTACAGAAAGACTGTGATCACCAACACACAGGTTGGGTTTTACTCTGTAATATTGCACATTTCCAACAGACAACAGCATATATACACATGTACCTGCATTCGTATGTACGTACGTAGGTATGCACGAGTATACATACATACAAACATACATGCATACATACAGACATAGAGACAAACAGACAGACAGACATGCATACATATGCATAGATATGCATTTGTATTTGTAGGTACGCACGTAGGTATGTACGAGTTTACGTACATACATACATACATACATACATACATCTAAACACATACACGTACATACAAACAAATGTCCGTAGTTACGTACATAGATACATGCATATATAACCATACATCCATACATAATGCATACATGCATTAACAACTCCAGTCCATCCATCCATCCATCCACACACACACACACACACACACACACACACACACACACACACACACACACACACACAACATCACACACTTGAACATCATAAATCGTAGCAACAGAATGTGTTTTTTTTAAAACTTTATTGCACACCAGAACCGTTAGTGTATCACAAGAGGAACGTGGTGCTCAGACAACAGTAAATCAAGCAAAGGAATATGTCACAATCAGTTCATAAAATAGTCCCTCCCTCTAGATGTATGTATCAGTTAATACTGCGATCAAAAAAAAAAATACTTGGTGAAGTTTTCATTTTGTAAAATTAGACTTTTCTCCTTGATATTTGTAACATTAATCTCAATTTTTGACCGCTATGGTGTATGGATTTCAATGTAAAAAAAGTCTGTCTAAAAAAACAGAAAAAAACATGCATTTTAAAACTGAAGAAGTTAATGACGACCATGCTCCGGTATCCGTTTGTAAAACCAATATACACATCTTGCCAAAGGAGGGGTATGGGCTGGCAGGTGAAGAATGGAGATGATAGTGGAGGGGGGAAGGCAACGGAATGGGCGGGGGTAGGGGTCAACAAAGGAAACATGAGTGATCATGATAATTGTTTTTAAATTGACTCAATGCTTATTGATTTCCTTTGATAATAACATTAACATCCCCAAGAAAAAAAAAAGACATTACAAATCGTTCATATGAAAAAAAAAAAGACTAAATGAGATCACACACACACACACACACACACACACACACACACACACACACACACACACACACACACTCACTCACTCACTCACTCACTCACTCTCACATATGAGCACAGAGGCACGTCTCGCGTTCGCACATACACAAATCATGAATGGACATTTTCTAGTGTTTTTTTTTTTTCTCATTCTTGTTAAGGTATTTACATTATGCACGCTACCACATAAAGGCGGTGTAACAGATGGCGTGAACTATCAGTCTGTGAAAGGATCCTGCCAGTGTTTACCTTTATGTTCCCGGAGACTTTGAGAAGGGAAGGGGCATTTTAAGCCGGATAATTCACCCACAGATTTCGCACAGTGTTAACACTATTTTCCCCCTCATGGATTTGCGTCTGAATTGTTAGACAAGACGTGTGTCTGAAGTGTTCCCTGACTGCTTTGCTGTTCTCCTGTGTGAGTTCGGGTATGTGCATCCAACCCCGATTTCTGACTGAAGGATTTAGAGCAGTGCATGCATTGATATGGCTTTTCTCCTGTGTGAATTAAAGTGTGTTGCCTTCAACTGGACTTGGCTGTGAAGAACCTAGGGCAGTAGTTGCATTTATGTGGCTTTTATCCTGTGTGAGTTCGAATGTGAACGTTCAGATTGGATCTCTGTCTGAAGAACTTTGCGCAGTATTGACATTTGTATGGCTTTTCACCTGTGTGAATTCGAATGTGAACGTTCAGATGAAATTTCCGTCTGAAGACCTTAGCGCAGTATTGACATTTATATGGCTTTTCTCCTGTGTGAACTCTAATGTGCCTATCTAAATCATTTGCCTTTTTGAAGACGTTATGGCAGTATTGGCACTCATGTAGCTTTGTGCTGTATGAATCAATGTGTGAGGCTCTAAACTTCTGCTTTTCAATGTTTTTTTTCCGCATGTCGTGGAGGCCAGTGCCTTTTCGTCTGCACTAACAGCTGAGTGCTGCCTCAAAACTGAATCGTTTCTGAACACTTTAGAACGAATTTTCCAGTACGGTTGTTTTCGTCTTCTGTATCGTTTTCCACAAATGAAGTTTTCGTCTTTTTGTCCATACCCTTGTCCTTTTCTGAGCTCTCTTTACACTGATGTGGATTGCTGTGCATCGGACAGGTGTGATCCTCCTGTTGTGTTTCTGTGATTAGCGTGTGGGAGTCACCAGATGTGTCAACATGATCAGAAGCATCATCATGGGTACTAGCTGCGCCATGGGTCACGGTTCTGTATCTTGTTGTCATGCCTTGTGCAGACTTGTCATCAGTGTCATTGCTGTATGTAGACTGATCTCCAATGTGTCCACTGGTTTTAGTTACATCATAGTCACGTTCTGTGCTACCGTGCTTAAACTCCGTCCCAGCTGGATTAAAGTCAAGTAAACCATCGTCTGAAATATTTTCTGCTGGATTGTTTGAACATTTGAGCTCGTCATGGGCGTATGGAGTGACACCACTTGGGTGTTCAGACGTGCTTTGAATGCTTCCAGTTCTGTCATGGTCGTGTTGCATTAAATCATGGTTGCATCCTGGTGAACATGCATGACTGTCATATTCAGATACACTGTGGCTGGATCCAGGTGCACAATGACTGTATCCAGTTGCTTCCGGGCTGTCACTGGCTGTAATGTCGCTGCATTCAGTGGAACCAGGCTTGTCTGCTGATGTGGGCTCCTGTTCTGTTAAGTCGTCGGTGGAGTCCTCAGAGGTCAAGCTTATGACGAGGACGTCTTCATCATCCGATGGAATCTAAAGCAACATAACCAAGGTTTAATAGTCTTAAAGAGTCGTGTGAGTGTGTGTGAGTGTGTGTGTGCGTGCGTGTGTGCGTGCGCGCGCGCGCGCGCGCGCGCGCGTGTGTGTGTGTGTGTTTGATACGCCTTAAAAAGTGGGCACTGTGTGTATGTGCTTGTGAGAAGGGGGGTGAGGGTGGGGACTGGAAGTGGGAGGCAGGGTTGTTTGTGGGGGCATGTGTGTGTGTGTGTGTGTGTGTGTGTGTGTGTGTGTGTGTGTGTGTGTGTGTGTGTGTGTGTGTGTGTGTGTGTGTGTGTGTGTGTGTGTGTGTGTGTGTGTGTGTGTGTGTGTGTGTGTGTGTGTGTGTGTGTGTGTGTGTTTGGGGAGTGCATTGACAAGCACAGACAATAGGTATGCCAGATTTGTCAGATTTGTGCATTTTGATAGTAAGTCGAGAGTGGATTGTGAAGTGTCTCACATTAGCAGGAGTTTGGCATACTTTACTAAGTCATTTCGCTTTATTTCTGGCTGACTGTGGTTGAAATGAATTTGTAGCATTCAGGGAAGGGTAATGATGTGCGTTGCATGTAGAAATTCGGGTCAGACGATTGTCTGTGATCTCCGTGACTCCCACCTGTGTGTCTCACACAGCAACTAAGCTGCCTTCTCTGCTGGTTTAATGACAGTATCCTGTCGTTGACTCAGTGACTCCAGAGATTTTTGTTTTTCCTTCGAGAGGCTGATAATATCTTGATACTGCATTTCATAGTGAAAGAAATAAACACAGCAGCAGCACTATCTTTTGCGTTAGCAGGAGTAGCAGCTTGCTTATAGATTTCACAATCAGTTTCCTAATGTTCTAGCCTGTTGAACAACATGGATCATTACAACACCAGATCTTATCGTGGTGTTCATGATTACAAAGGGAGAAGCAAGCTACAGCCCTATGTGCACAATCTGGTTAAGTGGACCAACAATCAGCAAATATAAATAGACAGTGAAAGCGTGACACACTATACATTGGTAACAATATTACTGTTGTAAATTGGTGGCGACAAACCACAAACTACAAACGTTGAGAAAAAATCTGAATAATTACAGATGACCATCACCACTCTCAAAGCCTCCTTCAAAACAGCAAATTCCATTTATTGTCAAAAATGTTCAGCAGTGCAAATCGAAGATATAGCAGTACTATCTTATAATCCTGTAGCCCCGACAGTTAACCCGTCCTTCCTTTGTGCGTTTGTGTGTGTGTGTGTGTGTGTGTGTGTGTGTGTGTGTGTGTGTGTGTGTGTGTGTGCGTGCGTGCGTGCGTGCGTGCGTGTGTGTGTGTGTGTGTGTGTGTGTGTGTGTGTGTGTGTGTGTGTGTGTGTGTGTGTGTGTGTGAGAGAGAGAGAGAGAGAGAGAGAGAGAGAGAGAGAGAGAGAGAGAGAGAGAGAATTCTGTCAGGTTTCAGCAAACTGGCTTCTAAACACAACATCGTTTCCTTTAAACTCTGTCACACTACTACAAATAATACATCTCTTCTTTTTTGTCTTTCTTTCTGAACCACTTATGTTTAGATTTGTCGAAAATAACAAACAAATTGTGTGGAATCATGAAAATAATGCAGCACTTGCAGAGTTTTGAAAGTGCCGCCAAGGTTCTCATCTTGTGGGTACCAAGCATGTTGCCACCCTGTGTGTGGAGATTGATGCCATCAACAATGTATTTGGTGATGTGCCAAGGCAAGGGTTTGGAAGCGTTTTATATCTTGTGGGTGTGCATCAGCACTTTCATTACTTGATAAACATCAATGCCACATCACCATAGAAACAGAATGCCTCGCCGTCGTCTCAGCGTTTAAGATGCGCTCAAGTCACTCAGAGAGACAGGCTTTCACTCCGCAAACTGATCATGGAGCTATTGCTGTCTCTTCAAGGCCATGGATTTACCATGGAACATGTCACTGACAATGACGTTCTTCCTGCAAGACATTGTTCCAAGAGCTGTGGTGGACTAGAACATTGGGTAATGTATCCTTTTAAAAGATCCAGTGGTAAGAAGCCTGTTTCTGGCGAGAGTGGGGTGGGGTGTGGGAGTAGGGTGGGGGGTGGGGGAAGTGGATATAGGGGAGTGGTGGGGGTAAGAGAGAGGGCTCTGATGTGAAATGTTGGGCCAAGTATCTTTTCTGCTGTCTCTCTGTGAAGAGTCACCGGGCCACTGTGGTGATCGATCGTTCACTGGGTTTTCTAGCTGTCAGTTTTGTGCCTAAGGCCTGGGTCTGTGTACAGGTAGGCACCCGATGCATTTTTCCCATTTTCTCTAACCCCCCCCCCCCCCACCCCCTCCCCCTTAGAAGTTCCCTGGAGGATCACTTTTGCACTGCCCATTTGATCGTTTTACGAGGTTTTTACCAATATAGATTTTCTGTTCTTAACAGATGGTATCAGAACTTCATATCGCCAGAAGTGATGCTTGGTGATTAATGCCCTTGTTAACTGGTGGTATATTTAATATCTAGTATTAGGTATTTCATATAATACTCGTTTCTATGGCTTAGATTCTTCTTTATAGATCCATGGTAAGAGTCTACACCTGATCTGATCTGCAGACACGAAAATGCTCACACCAGAGCTTGCTGGAGCCTGATCGTGTGTTTATGGAACTGTTATTGTCCTTCCATGCAGGTTTCGATGTGAACAATGCTGATGTTGTCCATATTGCCCTTCAGAGAACTTCTAGCTTTCATTCATGATTGCTAATAATGGATCCTAAGGTCAGTTACACAGATGGTGTTAATGCATGAAATCAGTGGTCACTCTGCCGCAGTGTTTTCAGCTCATGTTCTGTCTGTGTTGGGGATGGATGAAGTCATCTGTTATGGATTCTGCCATGGGATACTTCCTGTCCTTTGGTTTACGCCTCATTTTTCAGCCTTCATCGACACCAATGAAAGTGAGACTGAAATAACTGTGCAGTTAGCAAATGTGATAAATGATGTAATGTAGCGTAAGACATTGAGGGGGGTGGGGATGGCGCTATAAGTTCTGTGTCACACTACACAGTAAAGTCAGAGCAAGATAAAAAGCTTCAGGTGGACAAGGCACAACCGGAATCAGACAAATCACTGTCATTTCAAGGTAAATAATTCATAGTGAAAAGAGCACGTCACTGCTTAGATGACAGTCTCTCTATTTTCTCGGGGGAATTTGGAGAGGCAGGAGACAGGGGAGGGGTAGTTCTGTTTCAATTGTGAACATGGTTTCTTTTTCAAAGTAAAAAAAAAAAAAAAAAAAAAAAAAAAAAAAAAAAAAAAAACCACCCTTGGAAGATAGTAATGTCAGCAGGCGAGGAAAGAAGAGTGGTGGACGTGAGAAGGAGGGCAGGGGGAGGCGGAAAAAGAGACAGGGGTAGGGTTAGGGAGTGCATGCCTGTGTAATGCTATTGTAAAGAACTCGTAAAAACAAGGCATCACCGCTTAAGAGACAGTCCTCCCCACCCCCTCCGCCAGTGGACTAGAGGAGGAGGGAGTAGCTTGGTTGGGTAGGGGTGTGGTAGGTAGGGGAAGGTTGTCCTTTTTTTTTTTTAGAAGAATACTTTCACTTTTAATGCGCAGAAAACAGCTATATTGTGAAGGATAGCGATCATGATGGGCGGTGGAAAAAGGGGGTGAGATGTGGAATGGGAAGGAGGGAGGAGGAAGTGCAAGAGAAAGAGAAGGTTTGGCGGCACAGAGTGGAGAGGAAAGGGTCAGGGCATTGGAGGGGCTGCCAGGCAGAAATCGAAAAGGGGGGTGTATATGTGTGTGCGTATGTCGGGGGGGGGGGGGGGGGGGGGGGGGGGGGGGGGGGGGGGGGGGGGGACAGGTGGGGTGGGGAGTAAGTAAAATCGAGCCACCCCCTATCACCACAAGGACTCTCTCTCTCTCTCTCTCTCTCTCTCTCTCTCTCTCTCTCTCTCTCTCTGACTCTCTTCTTGTTCACTCGCCATCTGTCAGTCTGTGTCTTTTTTTTTTTTAAACTTTCTCTCCATCCCTGCCTGTCTGTCTGTCTGTCTGTCTGCCTGCCTGCCTGCCTGCTGCCTGCCTGTCTGTCTGTCTGTCTGTCTGTCTGTCTGTCTCTCTCTCTCTCTCTCTCTCTCTCTCTCTCTCTCTCACCATAAACCATCCCATTTATGTAAATTCATAATGAAATGTATTAGTTATGGCTTAAGCTCGTGCGTATGGGAGAACACAGATTACCTGCAAAAGCATACAAAGTACTGTTTGATTTAGATTCTAGAGGTAAATCAACTTGAGCAACTCTGTTCGTAAATGTCTTTGTAGTAATGGGTTTTCGTTTGTTTGGTTAGAACAGAGTGTTGGATGTGTTAAAACATTTTTGGTTTGTTTTAAACAGAGAAATAATTGATTGTAACTTGCAAGACTGGAATAGTCATATTAAAAACAGTGAGAGATTTCTTTGTTCGATTTCTAAAGTCAAATCAGGTAATGGAAGCGGAACCATATCTGTCGATGAATATCAATAGTTTTGTCAGATCTGCATTAACTTAGTTTAGATTCGGCGTATCTGATATTGCTGTACACAGGCAACGTTACAATGTTCTTACAGAATTAGATGTTTTATGTCCATTGTGCAAGTCTGCCCCAGAGAACGAACTTCATTTTCTATTTGTTTGTCCTTTGCTTACAGATTTAAGACAAAAATATATTCATTTGAAATATTATCGATGTCCATCATTTTTTTTTTAGGCTTGTCTTGCTTTTGTCGTCAAGAAATGAGAATGTTGTTGGTAATCTAGCTTCATATTTGTATAAACCCTTCAAGAGGAGGAGTTATCTGACTTGAAATTTGTTTATATGTGCTTGTATATTATTGTGTTGTTACATCAGTTATATGTCAATACCCCCCCTCAAATGGGGCTGTGGCCTTTTTTTTGAATAAATTATCGTTATTATCGTTATCTCTTTCTCTCTCTTTCTCTCCCTACACACACACACACACACACACACACACACACACACACACACACACACACACACACACACACACACACACACACACACTTAGATTTCCGCATTTTAAACTTTAGACAAACTCTTGTCTACCATCTCATTTAAAATTTTCGTTCTAGCACTTATGCGTGTTGTTGTCTAGTTTCATTTATTCATTTAGTTATCTATTTATTCATTCATTTAGTTAGTTAGTTAAATAGATAGTCAGTTACATACTTATTTATTTCATGCTATTTATGCATGCAATGGGATCTAATTGATTTTTGGAGCCCTTCCTTTTCCATAGGATTATGACAGTGGTTCTCACTGAGCGCATAAACTACAGGATCCAGCAACAAACCTTATTATTTTTTTTTCAGTGAGCATATACAGATGGATCCTTCTGACTTCCCCTCTGAAGGAACAAATAAAACCAACGAAAGCACTCACTGGAGAAAGATTTCCTCTTATACCCCTACCCTTCCCTCCCTTAAACGCGTGTTTGTCTTTTGAAATGATGTATTTTGGCTGGGAGGGAGCTAGGGACATGCTCCACTACCTATCTGGGAATTGCGGGAATTTTGGACCAGGTCTCATCTTCGTTTCTACACGGACGGACATACAGACACACAGACGCGCACACACTCTCTCTAACACACACACACACACACACACACACACACACACACACACACACACATACACGCACGCACGCATGCATGCACGCACACACACGCACGCCACGCATACATGCGCGCGCACACACAAACAAGCACACACACATACACACACACAGATGCGCGCGCGTACACACACACACACACACACACACACACACATACAGACGCACACTAACACACATACACACCAACACTAACACTAAGAGAGAGAGAGAGAGAGAGAGAGAGGAGAGAGAGAGAGAGGGAGAGAGAGAGAGAGGAGAGAGAGAGAGAGAGAGAGGTGGAGATAGAAGAGCTAAATGAGCCAACCTATTTAAGTAAAAGTTAAGTAAAGATTTTTCATCTGTCCCATCCATTCTCTGTTTGCACTCTAGTTCCTTCCCTCCCCACACCCCTACTAAAAATGCTCTCTCTCTCTCTCTCATCTCTCTCTCTCTCTCTCGCTCTCTCTCTCTCTCTCTCCACAACGAAATGCTGTCTTATCTTGGATGCTGTCCTCTATTTCCAAGGACAGTACATCAAT
>JADBJO010008479.1:32671-40171 GCA_016801955.1 Conus betulinus
GAATGTGTGTTGCATGTTTGTTGTTGATACTATATTACAGATTCACATTAGTTCCGTGTACCCCCATAATCGCGCGCGTTTATCGGGGGCGCAGCGCGCGTCTGTGTGTGTGTGGTGTGTGTGTGTGTGGGTGTGTGGGTGTGTGGTTATGTGGTGTGTGTGTGTGTGGTGTGTGTGTGTGTGTGTGTGTGTGTGGTGTGTGTGTGTGTGTGTGGTATAATTTACCTGATTTTGGCATTAACGACACGCAAGAAGAACTTACTCTCTCGATATATTAGTCGGTGATTGAATAAAATGCTCTCTCTTCTCTCTCTATCTCTCTCTCTCTCTCTCTCTCTGTAACTCCCCCCTTCTCTCTCGCTCTGTTGTGTCTCTATCTCTTGCCACTGTCTTTCTCTGTCTCTCGTCTCTGTCTGTCTCTGTCTCTCTCTCTACTCTCTCTCTCTGTTGTTCCATACCACCCCCCCCTCTCTCTTCTGGATAATTGTCTGGTATTATATCAGTGCCTGGTCAACATTTTCACATCTCCACACTCCTTATGGGCATCCTAAGCTCCGATACCAGTTCTAATGCACAGTGACTAAAGAACCGATGACATGCGTTATCAGCCCTGTGTAAACACCTTGAGTTATTTCAGGACAAGCAAAGGGGCATGCACCTTTTTGGAACTGGTTCTCATAATACGTTTAGAGGAAAGCATAGATAAACTAGAAACTTCAATGGTTAATGCTACAGAAAGACTGTGATCACCAACACACAGGTTGGGTTTTACTCTGTAATATTGCACATTCCAAACAGACAAACAGCATATATATACACATGTACCTGCATTCGTATGTACGTACGTAGGTATGCACGAGTATACATACATACAAACATACATGCATACATACAGACATAGAGACAAACAGACAGACAGACATGCATACATATGCATAGATATGCATTTGTATTTGTAGGTACGCACGTAGGTATGTACGAGTTTACGTACATACATACATACATACATACATACATCTAAACACATACACGTACATACAAACAAATGTCCGTAGTTACGTACATAGATACATGCATATATAACCATACATCCATACATAATGCATACATGCATTAACAACTCCAGTCCATCCATCCACATCCACCACACACACACACACACACACACACACACACACACACACACACACACACACACACACACACACACTTGAACATCATAAAGTCGTATGCAACAGAATGTGTGTTTTTTTTTTAACAAACTTTATTGCACACCAGAAACGTTAGTGTATCACAAGAGGAACGTGGTGCTCAGACAACAGTAAATCAAGCAAAGGAATATGTCACAATCAGTTCATAAAATAGTCCCTCCCTCTAGATGTATGTATCAGTTAATACTGCGATCAAAAAAAAAAATACTTGGTGAAGTTTCATTTTGTAAAATTAGACTTTTCTCCTTGATATTTGTAACATTAATCTCAATTTTTGACCGCTATGGTGTATGGATTTCAATGTAAAAAAAAGGTCTGTCTAAAACAGAAAAAAAAACATGCATTTTTTAAAACTGAAGAAGTTAATGACGACCATGCTCCGGTATCCGTTTGTAAAACCAATATACACATCTTGCCAAAGGAGGGGTATGGGCTGGCAGGTGAAGAATGGAGATGATAGTGGAGGGGGAAAGGCAACGGAATGGGGGCGGGGGTAGGGGTCAACAAAGGAAACATGAGTGAATCATGATAATTGTTTTAAATTGACTCAATGCTTATTGAATTTCCTTTGATAATAAAATTAACATCCCCCAAAAAAAGACATTACAAATCGTTCATATGAAAAAAAAAAAAGACTAAATGAGAGAGTCAACACACACACACACACACACACACACAACACACACACACACACACACACACACACACAAACACACACACTCACTCACTCACTCTCACTCACTCATCACATATGAGCACAGAGGCACGTCTCGCGTTCGCACATACACAAATTCATGAATGGACATTTTCTAGTGTTTTTTTTTTTCTCATTCTTGTTAAGGTATTTACATTATGCACGCTACCACATAAAGGCGGTTTGTAACAGATGGCGTGAACTATCAGTCTGTGAAAGGATCCTGCCAGTGTGTTACCTTTATGTTCCCGGAGACTTTGAGAAGGGGAAGGGCATTTTAAGCCGGATAATTCACCCACAGATTTCGCACAGTTAACACTATTTTCCCCCTCATGGATTTGCGTCTGAATTGTTAGACAAGACGTGTGTCTGAAGTGTGCCCTGACTGCTTTGCTGTTCTCCTGTGTGAGTTCGGGTATGTGCATCCAACCCCGATTTCTGACTGAAGGATTTAGAGCAGTGCATGCATTGATATGGCTTTTCTCCTGTGTGAATTTAAAGTGTGTTGCCTTCAACTGGACTGGCTGTGAAGAACCTAGGGCAGTAGTTGCATTTATGTGGCTTTTATCCTGTGTGAGTTCGAATGTGAACGTTCAGATTGGATCTCTGTCTGAAGAACTTTGCGCAGTATTGACATTTGTATGGCTTTTCACCTGTGTGAATTCGAATGTGAACGTTCAGATGAAATTTCCGTCTGAAGACCTTAGCGCAGTATTGACATTTATATGGCTTTTCTCCTGTGTGAACTCTAATGTGCCTATCTAAATCATTTGCCTTTTTGAAGACGTTATGGCAGTATTGGCACTCATGTAGCTTTTGTGCTGTATGAATCAATGTGTGTGAGGTCTAAACTTCTGCTTTTCAATGTTTTTCCGCATGTCGTGGAGGCCAGTGCCTTTTCGTCTGCACTAACAGCAGCTGAGTGCTGCCTCAAAACTGAATCGTTTCTGAACACAGTTTAGAACGAATTTTCCAGTACGGTTGTTTGCGTCTTCTGTATCGTTTTCCACAAATGAAGTTTTCGTCTTTGTCCATAACCTTGTCCTTTTCTGAGCTCTCTTTACACTGATGTGGATTGCTGTGCATCGGACAGGTGTGATCCTCCTGTTGTGTTTCTGTGATTAACGTGTGGGAGTCACCAGATGTGTCAACATGATCAGAAGCATCATCATGGGTACTAGCTGCGCCATGGGTCACGGTTCTGTATCTTGTTGTCATGCCTTGTGCAGACTTGTCATCAGTGTCATTGCTGTATGTAGACTGATCTCCAATGTGTCCACTGGTTTTAGTTACATCATAGTCACGTTCTGTGCTACCGTGCTTAAACTCCGTCCCAGCTGGATTAAAGTCAAGTAAACCATCGTCTGAAATATTTTCTGCTGGATTGTTTGAACATTGAGCCTCGTCATGGGCGTATGGAGTGACACCACATTGGGTGTTCAGACGTGCTTTGAATGCTTCCAGTTCTGTCATGGTCGTGTTGCATTAAATCATGGTTGCATCCTGGTGAACATGCATGACTGTCATATTCAGATACACTGTGGCTGGATCCAGGTGCACAATGACTGTATCCAGTTGCTTCCGGGCTGTCACTGGCTGTAATGTCGCTGCATTCAGTGGAACCAGGCTTGTCTCTGCTGATGTGGGCTCCTGTTCTGTTAAGTCGTCGGTGGAGTCCTCAGAGGTCAAGCTTATGGACGAGGACGTCTTCATCATCCGATGGAATCTAAAGCAACATAACCAAGGTTTAATAATCTTAAAGAGTCGTGTGAGAGTCGTGTGTGAGTGTGTGTGTGTGTGCGTGTGTGTGCGCGCGCGCGCGCGCGCGCGCGCGCGTGTGTGTGTGTGTGTGTTTGATACGTCTTAAAAAGTGGGTGCACTGTGTGTATGTGCTTGTGAGAAGGGGGGTGAGGGGTGGGACTGGAAGTGGAGGGCAGGGTTGTTGTTTTGGGGGCATGGTGTGTGTGTGTGTGTGTGTGTGCGTGTGTGTGTGTGTGTGGTGTGTGTGTGTGTGTGTGTGTGTGTGTGTGTGGTGTTGTGTGTGGGTGTGTGTGTGTGTGTGTGTGTGTGTGTGTGTGTGTGTGTGTGTGGTGTGTGTGTGTGTGGGGAGTGCATTGACAAGCACAGACAATAGGTATGCCAGATTTGTCAGATTTGTGCATTTTGATAGTAAGTAAGTCGAGAGAGTGGATTGTGAAGTGTCTCACATTAGCAGGAGTTTGGCATACTTTACTAAGTCATTTCGCTTTATTTCTGGCTTGACTGTGGTTGAAATGAATTTTTAGCATTCAGGGAAGGGTAATGATGTGCGTTGCATGTAGAAATTCGGGTCAGACGATTGTCTGTGATCTCCGTGACTCCACACACTGAGTGTCTCACACACAGCAACTAAGCTGCCTTCTCTGCTGGTTTAATGACAGTATCCTGTCGTTGACTCAGTGACTCCAGAGATTTTTGTTTTTTCCTTCGAGAGGCTGATAATAAATTGATACTGCATTTCATAGTGAAAGAAATAAACACAGCAGCAGCAGCACTATCTTTTGCGTTAGCAGGAGAGTAGCAGCTTGCTTATAGATTTCACAATCAGTTCCTAATGTTCTAGCCTGTTGAACAACATGGATCATTACAACACCAGATCTTATCGTGGTGTTCATGATTACAAAGGGAGAAGCAAGCTACAGCCCTATGTGCACAATCTGGTTAAGTGGACCAACAATCAGCAAATATAAATAGACAGTGAAAAGCGTGGTGAACTATACATTGGTAACAATATTAATATTACTGTTGTAAATTGGTGGCGCCGACAAACCACAAACTACAAACGTTGAGAAAAAAATCTGAATAATTACAGATGACCATCACCACTCTCAAAGCCTCCTTCAAACAGCAAATTCCATTTATTGTCAAAAATGTTCAGCAAGTGCAAATCGAAGATATAGCAGTCGATACTATCTTATAATCCTGTAGCCCCGACAGTTAACCCGTCTTCCTTTGTCGTTGTGTGTGTGTGTGTGTGTGTGTGTGGTGTGTGTGTGTGTGTGTGTGTGTGTGTGTGTGTGTGTGTGTGTGTGTGTGTGTGTGTGTTGGTGTGTGTGTGTGTGTGAGTGTGTGTGAGATGAGATGAGAGAGGAGAGAGAGGAGGGCGAGAGAGAGAGAGAGAGAGAGAGGAGAAGAGGAGAGAGAGAGAGAGAGAATTCTGTCAGGTTTCAGCAAGGAGAGGCGAGAGAGAGATGAGAGAGAGAATTCTGTCAGGTTTCAGCAAAAACTGGCTTCTAAAACACAACATCGTTTCCTTTAAACTCTGTCACACTACTACAAATAATACATCTCTTCTTTTTGTTTCTCCTGTGTTGTGGAGATTGATGCCATCAACAATGTATTTGGTGATGTGCCAAGGCAAGGGTTTGGAAGCGTTTTGTATCTTGTGGTGTGCATCAGCACTTTCATTACTTGATAAACATAAATGACACATCACCATAGAAACAGAATGCCTCGCCGTGGTCTCTGCGTTTAAGATGCTCTCAAGTCACTCACAGAGACAGGCTTTCACTCTGCAAACTGATCATGGAGCTATTGCTGTCTCTTCAAGGCCATGGATTTACCATGGAACATGTCACTGACAATGACGTTTCTTCCTGCAAGACATTGTTCCAAGAGCTGTGGTGGACTAGAAACATTTGGTAATGAATCCTTTTAAAAGATCCTGTGGTAAGAAGCCTGTTTCTGGGGAGTGGAGTGGGAGTAGGGTGGGGTGGGGAGTGGATATAGGGGAGGTGGTGGGTTAAGAGAGAGGGTTCTGATGTGAAATGTTGGGGGCAAGTATCTCTTCTGCTGTCTCTCTGTGAAGAGTCACCGGGCCACTGTGGTGAACGATCGTTCATGGGTTTTCCAGCTGTCAGTTTTGTGCCTAAGGCCTGGGTCTGTGCAGGTAGGCACCCTGTGCATTTTTTCATTAACCCTGCCCCCCCCCCCCCCCCCACTCCCTCCCCCTTAGCAGTTCCCTGGAGGATCACTTTTGCACTGCCATTTGATCGTTTTACGAGGTTTTACCAATATAGATTTTCTGTTCTTAACAGATGGTATCAGAACTTCATATCGCCAGAAGTGATGCTTGATAATTAATGCCCTCGTTAACTGGTGGTATATTGAAGATCTAGTATTAGGTATTTTATATAATACTATATAATATAATAATATTTTATATAATACCTCATTTCCATGGCTTAGATTTTTGTCGGCAAGTGTCTATACCTGATCTGCAGACATGAAAATGTTCATACTAGAGCTTGCTAGAGCCTGATCGTGTGTTTTTATGGAACTGTTATTGTCCTTCCATGCAGGTTTCGATGTGAACAATGCTGATTCCATGTCCATACTGCCCTTCAGAGAACTTCTAGCTTACATTCATGATTGCTAATAATGGATCCTAACGTCAGTTACAAAGATAGTGTTGATGCATGAAATCAGTGGTCACTCTGCCGCAGTGTTTTCAGCTCATGTTCTGTCTGTGTTGGGGATGGATAAAGTCATCTGTTATGGATTCTGCCATGGGATACTTCCTGTCCTTTGGTTTACGCCTCATTTTTCAGCCTTCATCGACACCAATGAAAGTGAGACTAAATAACTGTGCAGTTAGCAAATGTGATAAACGATGTGATGTAGTGTAAGACATTGAGGGGTGGGGATGGGGCTATAAACAGTCCTGTGTCACACTACACAGTAAAATCAGAACAAGATAAAAAGCTTAAGGTGAACAAGGCACAAGCGGAATCAGACAAATCAGTGTCATTTGACGGTAAATAATTCATAGTGAAAAAAAACACGTCACTGCTTAGATGACAGTCTCTCTATTTTCTCCGGGGGAATTGAAAAAGGCAGAAGACAGGGGAGGGGTAGTAGTACTGTTTCAATTGTGAACATGGTTTCTTTTCAAAGGAAAAAAAGGCTCTTGGAAGATAGTAATGTCAGCAGGTGAGGAAAGAAGAGTGGTGGACGTGAGAAGGAAGGGCAGGGGGAGGCGGAAAGAGACAGGGGTAGGGTTAGGGAGTGCATGCCTGTGTAATGCTATTGTAAAGAACTCGTAAAATCAAGACATCATCACCGCTTGAGAGACAGCCCCCCCCCCCCCCCCCAGTGGACTAGGAGGAGGGGGTAGCTTGGTTGGGTAGGGGTATGGTAGGTAGGGGAAAGTTGTCCTTTTTTTTTTTAGAAGAGAATACTTTCACTTTTAATGCGCAGAAAACGACTATATTGTGAAGGATAGCGATCATGATGGGCGGTGGAAAAAGGGGGTGAGATGTGGAATGGAAGGAGGGAGGAGGAAGTGCAAGAGAAAGAGAGGGTTTGGTGGCACAGAGTGGAGAGGAAGGGGTCAGGGCATTGGGAGGGGGGGGGGGGGAGGGGGGGGGGGGGGGGGGGGGGAGATAGGTGGACTGGGAGCTAGTAAAATCGAGCTACCCCTATCACCACAAAGACCTCTCTCTCTCTCTCTCTCTCTCTCTCTCTCTCTCTCTCTCTCTCTCTCTCTCTCTCTCTCTCACTCTCTGACTCTTGTTTGCTCGCCATCTGTCAGTCTGTGTCTATTTATTTTTTAAA
>JADBJO010008479.1:47671-57671 GCA_016801955.1 Conus betulinus
AAAGCAGAGTCAAAGGATGGCATATTGTTAAACATGATGTCGCTCCAGCTGTGACAGATGCTTGTCAAAGCCTGCTTGTTTGTCAGCTGTGTTGCAGGCAATTCTGCAATGTTGGGATTCCATTGTGTTCTCTCTCTCTTTTCTCTGGATCAGTCTAATTGAAAAGAATACACACGGTTTTCTTTCGCACACATATTGTATCTTGATTCATGGCCACGCGAACGTATTTTTTCTGTTCTTAACTGATGTCAACAGATTGTCTCATGGTCTGATGGTCTGTTTCTGTTTTGAAAACGTGTCTCATGATAAGGTGATAAGGTGAGAACTTCTGGTCATCAGTAATTTACCGTAGTTTTTCAGCTGTATCATTTTTTTTGTTCTAGATGAGTTTTTTTTTTGTTTCTGTTTTTTTTCCAGATGAGGGCAGCAGAGCAACGTCGCTTCCCTGCATGCGCGTGCACCGCACGTGCTTACAACCGTTGCAGACGCGCGCGATTTTCGCATTTTTAAAATTTTATTTTACGTCTCCTAATATAAACCTAACAAACAATTGTTATACATCAACGGAAAGGGTAAAGCGCGAAGTGTGTAATGAGCATAGAATTAAATACATTTTGGGTAGAATAGCAACGCTATTGTTACAGAAACAACCTAAGTAAAACGTATGAGAACACCACCATCTTCTTCACGTTTGTTTGGTCAGTATGACAACAGCAAATGAGGAAGAAAAGAGGCATAAAACTTTGCTCTTACTTTGAACAGATGCAGAGAAAACCTGAGGTATTCAATATGTGTAATCCAAATGATTTTTTAAAGGAAATTAAATCATTGCCCACAGTACACATTTTTCACTTTTTTTTTGGCTTCAGATGATAAGACGTATACAACTACTGAATATAGAGAGGAAATAAATCAAGCTCAGATTCTTTTCAATAAACTTGTACCCCTTTACCCCCTCATTTTCTGAACTACTTTGCTGAACAATTCTAAAACCACATGTCATCTCCTCCCCCCCCCCCCCCCCCCCCCCCCCCCCCCCCCCCCCCCAATATGTTAGTGAAGCAGGAAATTCCACACGTGCCTTCCCAGTGTCAGATGGGTCTCTCTTTATTCAGACTACTCTGGGGCCACAAAAGATATTGCTAGTGCATCTAAACTTTACCATCCAGTGGGTAGAACCCTGTTCTAAATATATTCATAGCAGCTGCATCCCCTAGACAGTAGACGAGAGGACATGGAATTTTTTTTTTAATAGTCGTGCCATCATCACGGATGCACGGCACGTCCAGGCAGTACTGCAGTGCTGCCATCAACAGGGCACGGCTCGTCGTGGACGGGTCAACTGAGTTGCCGTCACTATCGCACAACACGTCACGAAAAGGTTAAGGGTCCATGTCTTGCACAAAAGCATGAAATAGGGCATGAGAGAGCCTGGCATATTAATTAGGATGTTTGTGTCTTCCCACTTTAGTTTGAGCCTGTATTGTGTTGATGTTGACACTGCCCCTGAAAAAAATATCTCTTTCGGCCCCTCACTGCTATTGATCAGTCTCTGGCAAGTACACAGTTCCCTACACAGTTACTGACTTCTGTCTATAGATACGTATCTGAAGAGTAATGGTGTTGGTGTGACCAGTTATCGCAGCACCAGTTATGATGTCATAAAGGAAACATCGTCAGTGCAATGTTCAAGAAGACTATCACTACAGCATCAAACCTGATGAACAAAGTAGCAACGTACTCAAATTATCCATCTGGTTGTGTGGAATATGAGATTGTTGCCACTCTAGTCGTTACGCTGGACATCACATCTGGGTGCATGCAGTTTCTCAGATGGTGGGTGACAAAGAGATAGGAGCTGTCCCAATCCCTATGTTCAGTTTAATCAGAGGTTTGTACAAACCTTAATATACATGGAAACAAACTACGTCTGAGTGGTGAGAAAAAACACCCTCCCTATGAAAAGAATGAGGACCAGAGATTACGATTGAAAGCAGAATAGAATCAGAAAATATGATATTACTGAGGATTGTATGTGTCTTTTCGTTCATCGTTGGGTAACATTGCTTTTTTAAAGCTTTTTTTCAGGGATCTAAACTCATTTAGAAAATTGGTATCAAGACCAACTGTGCAGAGACCTGTCCTGGTGTGATATTTGCTTTATAGCGAATGCATCTGTGCAGACTGGAACCAAACCATATTCAACAAAGCAAGGCAATTCATATGAAAGTATTTACACATGCGCTTGACAATCTACACTTTTTGCAGGAAAATGTTTGATCATTCCAATGTCTGACGTGATGCTGGCCTTCACAACAGAGCTGTGATATTTTCCGATTTTTTTATAGTCGTCACAGGTTTTTTTTTTTTTTTTTTAGTATTGGCAATATTTTTGTAATGTGAGATTCCAAAAATGACGCGTTGTAACAGGTGCTAGTTACGATGCAAAATGTCAGAATCCTGCAATTTGTTGAAAAACAACTGAAAATTTTCCCACACTGTCATTTGAAAGGTTATAGACACTTGCACTTCACACACACACACACACACACACACACACACACACACACACACGCGCACACACACACAAGCACACAGAGTCATTTTGTTCTCTCTAAGATGTGCTTTGGGCAAACAGAATTGATATTGTTGGTTTCAAAAATGCATTTATTGCGTATGTTAACGTAATCCTTCATTTTTTTTTTCTTGAAAAGCCTTTGTTCTGCATACAGTGCAATCTTGTCCTTTTCTTTCGTTCCTTATTCTATATAGAATCCATGGATGGCACGTTGTTAACAATATTTCTGCAGCTCTGTCAGTTGCTTGTCAAGTCCTGAGTATTTGTCAATTGTGTTGCAGTCAATTCCCCAGTGCTGTGAGTCCATCATGTTTTCTCTCTTTCTCTCTCTGGATCAGCCTAATTGAAAAGAGTCCACATAGGTTTTTTTATTTTCGCACAGACATTGTATCTTGATTCATAGCCATGTGAATGTAGTTTTCTGTTCTTAACTGATGTCAACAGATTGTCGCATAGTCTGATTGTCTGTTTTCTGATGTACATGCACCCTTTGTGATGCTGCTTCGCCAGGCTGGACGGTCCAGGGCAAGTGAATCAGAGGTGTTGAGGTTGATGTCCAGGCCTTTGAGGGACACTTTGAGGCAGTCCCTGAAACGTTTCTTCTGTCCCCCAGCTTTGTGCTTGCCCTGACACAGTTGTCTATACAGCAGTTGTTTCGGCAGTCGACTATCTGGCATTCTGACGATGTAGCCATCCCATCTGGCTCGGAATTTCTGAAGGACAGTGTAAATGCTGGAATGCTGGATCTTTCCAAGACCTCAGTGTCTGGGACTTTGTCCTGCCACTTGATGTGTAGAAGTCTGCGGAGATAACTGAGGTGAAAATGGTTGAGATGTTTAGCGTGTCTACTGTAGACAGTCCAGGTCTCACTGGCATAGAGGAGAATGGTTAGTAGCACTGCATGGTAGACCTTCAGCTTGGTGGTAAGGCTTAGTCCTCTCCACTCCCAGTCATTTTTACGGAGTCTCCCAAACACAGAGCTGGCTTTGGCAATCCTGTTCCTGACCTCTGCATCAATGTTCACAGCTCGTGAGAGTGTGCTGCCCAGTTAGGTGAAGTTGTCAACTGTCTATAAGTTCTGCCCCTTTACCATGATGTGTGGTTCCTGGTAGGGTTTACCGGGCGCAGGCTGATGCATCATTTCGGTCTTTTTGGTGCTGATGGTGAGACCGAAGTTGTCGCAGGCTCGTGAGAGGCAGTCCATTTCGTGCTGCATCATCTGCTCTGTGCTGGAATTTAGGGTCTGATGATGGTATCTTTCAGATTTGAAACAGCCTGCAGTCCCCTGAGGTCGAACAGCTCACCGCCAGTTCTGTATCTGACGTGTATACCACCCTAGCAGTCACGGGAGGCATCAGTCAGCATGGCGGAGAAGACCATGCTGAAGAGCGCAGGGGCGAGAATACAGCCTGGCTTTACGCCATTGGTCACTGGAAAGGCTTCTGACTCGTCTCCATCATCGAGTACTTTCATCACCATACCGTCGTGGGTACGTACGTAGATATGCACGAGCGTACATACTTGTACACCGAAGCGGAGTTCGGCTGCCCCCTGGGTGTCTGAGCAGCCCTTTTTAGGACCGCTCTGCTCACCTCCATAGCAAGAGGAAGGGGATAGAACAGGTGCCCTAAACATTGCCCTCTTCACATTACCCTGGCCAGCAAACCGCGGCTGGGTGTCCCTCCCAGTGGTCGAACTACAAAGAAAACAAAAACAAAGGTGCTCAACCTCGGCATATGGAGCATGCGAACTCTACTGGACAACGCCAAGGCAGACAGACCAGAGCGAAGAACTGCACTGGTCGCCAAAGAACGTGCTCACTACAACGTCGACATAGCAGCACTCAGCGAAACACGCCTAGCAGACAAAGGCCAACTCACAGAATGTGGTGGAGGATACACATTCTTCTGGAGTGAACGCAGCAGCACTGAACGGCGAGAGGCAGGCGTGGGATTTGCCATCAAATCCCATCTCACCCGGAAACTTGAAAGCTCCCGGAGTCCATAAACGATCGCCTGATGACTCTCCAGCTTCCACTTGGAAATAAGAAGAGCGCAACACTAATCAGCGCGTACGCCCCCAAAATGACCAACCCAGCTGACATCAAGGGCAAGTTCTACGAAGACCTAGACACTCTCATCGCAGCAGTCCCAACGTCTGAGAAGCTTATCGTACTCAGGGACTTCAACGCCAGAGTGGGGACCGATCACCAAACTGGGAAGAGATCACTGGGAGACACGGTACTTGCAAGTGCAACTGCAATGGCTTCCTGCTTCTCAAGATGTGCACTAGTGAACACTTTAACCAGATTCTCAACCGCCCTGTCTTAATCAACGACGAGGCCATTGCATGCCTACCTCAAGCAGAGATCAGGCAAGACCTTGACAACCTCCCCAAAGAAGAAGAAGTCAGAAAGGCAACCAAACAACTTTCCTGTGGACATGATATTTGCTGCAGGACATCTCCAAGAAAAATGCCAAGAGCAGCAGAGCGGTCTGTTTGTGATCTTTGTCGATCTGACCAAGGCCTTCGATACGGTCAGCAGAGATGGCTTGTGGAAGATCATGGAGAAATTTGGCAGTCCCAGCAGGTTCATTACGATCATCCGACAGTTCCACGACGGCATAATTGTATGTACGAGTTTACGCACTTACACACATACATACATTTATACACATACACGTCACGTACATACAAACAATCATCCGTAATTACGTACATAGACACATGCATATATAATCATAATCATACATGTATGCATACATGCATACATACATGACAACTCCAGTCCATCCGCACACACACACACACACACACACACACACGCGCGCGCGCGCGCGCGCGCGCGCGCGCGCGCACACACACACACACACACACACACACACACAACCTTCACATCACAAGTCATATGCAACAGAAGTTGTTTCTTTTTTTTAAAAACAACTTTATTGCACACCAGAACCGTTAGTGCATCACGAGAGGAGCGTGGTGCTCAGACAATAGTAAATCAAGCAAAGGAATATGTCAAAATCAGTTCTTAGTGCGTGAATTTCAATTTTAAAAAATTCTGTCTAAAACAGAAAAAAAACATGCATGTTAAAATTGAAGGAGTCAATGAAGACCATGCTCTGGTATCAGTTTGTAAAACCAGTATACACATCTTGCCAAAGGAGGGGTATGGGCTGGCAGGTGAAGGATGGAGATGATAGTGGAGGGGGGAAGGCAACGGAATGGGCGGGGGGGGGGGGGGTCAACAAGGGAAACATGAGTGAATTATGGTAACTGTTTTTTAAATTCGCTTAATGCTTATTGATTTTCCTTTGATAATAACATTAACATCCAAGAAGACGTTACAAAACGTTCATATGAAAAATAAACTAAACTAAATGTGATCACACACACACACACACACACACACACACACACACACACACACACACACACACACACACACACTCACTCACTCACTCACTCATCACTCTCACTCACTCACTCACTCTCTCACATATGAGCACAGAGGCAGGTTTCACGTTTGCACATACACATATTCGTGAATGTACATTTTCTAGCCTCTTTTTCTCTCATTGTTGTTAAGGTTTGTACACTTTCAGTGTGTTTATCACCTTCCGGAGTATCTCATTACCTAAAATATCTCTGTGTTTGTATGCACGCTATCACATAAAGTCAGTGTTACAGATAGCATGAACTATCAGTCTGTGAAAGGATCAAGCCAGTGTTAACCTTTTATGTTCACAAAGACTTTGAGAAGGGCGTTTTAAGCCGGATAATTCACCCACAGATTTAGTACAGTGCTAACACTGTTTTCCCTCATGGATTTGATTCTTAATCGTTAGACAAGGCTTGTGTCTGAAGTGTTCCCTGGCTGCTTTTCTGTTCTCCTGTGTGAGTTTGTGTATGTGGGCATCCAACGATGTCTTTCGTTTGAACGATTTAGAGCAGTGTTTGCATTCATATGGCTTTTTCTCCTGTGTGAAGTCGGGTGTGTAGTCTCAAATGGGATTTTTGTCTGAAGGACTTAGGACAGAAGTTGCATTCATATGGTTTTTCTCCCGTGTGAATTCGAGTGTGAATGTTCAGTTCGTCACTCCGTCTGAAGGACTTAGGACAGTACTGACACTTATATGGCTTTTCTCCTGTGTGAGTTCGAGTGTGAATGTTCAGTCAGATTTCCGACTGAAGAACTTAGGACAGTACTGACATTCGTATGGCTTTTCTCCTGTGTGAGTTCGAGTGTGAATGTTCAGATCGGATGTCTGACAGAAGGTCTTAGGACAGTACTGACATTTATATGGCTTTTCTCCTGTGTGAAATCGAATGTGAATGTTCAAAGTGTACGTTTGTGTGAAGGACTTAGAACAATATTGACATTTATATGGCTTTTTCTCCAGTGTGAATTCTAATATGCCTATTTAAACCACTTGCTTTTCCAAAGACTTTATGACAGTATGTGCACTCATGTCGCTTTTTGTACTGTACGAATCAACATGTGATGGTCTGAACTTCTGCTTTTTCAATGTTTTTTTCCGCATGTCGTGGAGGCCGGTGCCTTTTTTGTTCTGCACAAACAGCTGAGTGCTGCATGAAGTGTTCTTCTTTGTCCATACCCTTGTCCTTTTCTGCGCTCTCTTTACACTGATGTGGATTGCTGTGCATCAGACAGGTGTCATCCTCCTGTTGAGTTTCTGTGATTAACGTGTGGGTGTCACCAGATGTGTCAACATGATCAGAAGCATCATCATGGGTACTAGCTGCGCCATGGGTCACGGTTCTGTATCTTGTTGTCATGCCTTGTGCAGACTTGTCATCAGTGTCATTGCTGTATGTAGACTGATCTCCAATGTGTCCACTGGTTTTTGTTACATCATAGCCACGTTCTGTGCTACCGTGCTTAAACTCGGTCCCAGCTGGATTAAAGTCAAGTAAAGCATCGTCTGAAATATTTTCTGCTGGATTGTTTGAACATTGAGCCTCACCATGGGCGTATGGAGTGACACCACTTAGGTGTTCAGACGTGCTTTGAAAGCTTCCAGTTCTGTCATGGTCGTGTTGCATTAAATCATGGCTGCATCCTGGTGAACATGTATGACTGTCATATTCAGGTACACTGTGGCTGGATCCAGGTGCACCATGACTGTATCCAGTTGCTTCCTGGCTGTCACTGGCTGTCATGTCGCTGCGTTCAGTGGAACCAGGCTTGTCTGCTGATGTGTGCTCCTCATCTGTTAAGGAGTCGTCGGTGTAGTCCTCAGAGGTCAAGCTTATGATGCGGAAGTCTTCATCATCAGATAGAATCTGAAACAACAGAACCAAGGTTTAATAGTCTTAAAGAGTCGTGTGAGTGTGTGTGTGTGTGTGTGTGTGTGTGTGTGTGTGTGTGTGTGTGTGTGTGTGTGTGTGTGTGTGTTTGATACGCCTTACAAAGTGGGCAATGTGCGTGTGTGCTTGTGAGAAGGTTGGATGGGACTGGAAGTGGAGGGCAATGGTTGGAGGCGTGTGTGTGTGTGTGTGTGTGTGTGTGTGTGTGTGTGTGTGTGTGTGTGTGTGTGTGTGTGTGTGTGTGGAGTGCATTGACAAGCACACACAATAGGTATGCCAGATTTGTCAGATTTGTGCATTTTTGATAGTAAGTAGACAGTGGGTTGTGAAATGTCTGACATTAGCAGGAGTGTGGCCAACTTTACTAGGTCATTTTCGCTTTATTTCTGGTTGACTGTGGTTGAAATGAATTTGTAGCATTCAGGGAAGGGTAATGATGTGCGTTGCATGTAGAAATTCCGGTCAGACGATTGTCTGTGATCTTCGTGACTCCACACACCTGTTTGTCTCATACAGCAACTAAGCTGCCTTCTCTGCTGGTTTAATGACAGTATCCTGTCGTTGACTCAGTGACTCCAGGGATTTTTGTTTTCCTTTGACAGGCTGATAATATCTTGATACTGCATTTCATAGTGAAAGAAATAAACACAGCAGCAGCACTATCTTTTGCGTTAGCAGGAGTAGCAGCCTGCTTATAGATTTCATAATCGGTTCCTAATGTTCTAGCCTGTTGAACAACATAGATCATTACAACACCAGATCTTATCGTGGTGTTCATGATTATACAGGGAGAAGCAAGCTACAGACCTATCTGGTTGAGTAGACCAACACCAGCAAATACAGACAGTGAAAGCGTGAAACACTACACATTGGTAACAATATTACTGTTGTAAATTGGTGGCGACAAACCACAAACTGCAAACGTTGAGAAAAAAATCTGAATAATTACAGATGACCACCACCATTCTCAAAACCTCCTTCAAACAGCAAATTCCATTTATTTTTCAAAAATGTTCAACAGTGCAAATCGAAAATATAGCATACTACTATCTTGTAAACCTGTACACCCGAGAGTTATACGTCCTTCCTCTGTGTGTGTGTGTGTGTGTGTGTGTGTGTGTGTGTGTGAGAGAGAGAGAGAGAGAGAGAGAGAGAGAGAGAGAGAGAGAGAGAATTCTGTCAGGTTTCAGCAATTCGCCTCTAAACACAACATCGTTTCCTTTAAACTTTGTCAGACTACTACAAATAATATTTCTCATTTTTTTTTCTTTCTTTCTGAACCACTTATGTTTTAGATTTGTCGAAAATAACAAACAAATTGTGTGGAATCATGAAAATAATGCAGCACTTGCAGTGTTTTGAAAGTGCCGCCAAGGTTCTCATCTTGTGGGTACCAAACATGTTGCCACCCTTTGTTGCGGGGATTGATGCCATCAACAATGGATTTGGTGATGTGCCAAGACAAGGGTTTGAAGGTGCTTTGTGTATATTGTGGTGTACATTAGCACTTTCATTACTTGATAAACATCAATGCCACATTACCATAGAAACAGAATGCCTCGCCGTGGTCTCTGCGTTTCAAGTTGCGCTCAAGTCACTCACAGAGACAGGCTTTCAGTCCGCAAACTGATCATTGACCTATTGCTGTTTCTTCAAGGCCATGGATTTACCATGGAACATGTCACTGACAATGACGTTCTTCCTGCCTGACATTGTTTCAAGAGCTGTGGTGGACTAGTACATTTGGTAATGTATCCTTTTAAAGGATCCAGTGGTAAGAAGCCTGTTTTTGGCGAGTGGAGTGGGGTGTGGGAGTAGGGTGGGGTGGAAAGTGGATATAGGGGAGGTGGTGGGTTAAAAGATATCCTGATGGATCCCTCTGAAGGAACAAATAAAACCAACGAAAGCACTCACTGGAGAAAGATTTCCTCTCATACCCCTCCCCTTCCCTCCCTTAAAACGCATGTTTGTCTTTTGAAATGATGTATTTTGGCTGGGAGGGAGCTAGGGACATGCCCCTCTACCTGTCTGGGAGTTGCGGGAATTTTGGACCAGGTCTCATCTTCGTTTCTACACGCACAGACA
>JADBJO010008479.1:60171-62671 GCA_016801955.1 Conus betulinus
CACAAGATTTATGTCTAAAACGATGTGCATTCAAGTCAGATATACCAGTCTAAGCCTAGTCATTATACACTTTAGTTTTTGGTCCATCTTTGCTTTCAAATATTGCTTCAAGTCATAAGCATTACGAAACATTCTATACAAATTAAATCTTCACTGGAGTAAATGTGGTTATTCCAGTTTTGCCATCTACAGTCAATCAAACGCTGACGAAACATTTTTAAAAGCTATTTTCGTTTGCCTGATGTTGAACCTGCCTCTGAAAAGACATCTCTTTCCGCCCTCCACTGCTATAGATAAATCCTGGTGAATATACAGGTCCCTACACCGTTTCTGACTTGTGCCCATAGATACGTTTGTGTAGAGTGATGGTGTAGTTGTGACAGGTCATCACAGCACCGATTATGATACATAAAGGGAACAACGTCAGTGCTAAGCTCAGAAAGATTAAGATTTCAGCACCACGCATGATGAATTAAGTATCAATGTACTCAAACTCTGGATGTCTCTGCCTTGAATATGATTTTGTTGCCACTCTTGTCGTCATTCTGGACGCCCAATTTGGGTGTATGTAGTGTCTTAAATGGTGGGTGACAAAAAGATCCGAGCTGTCCCCGCCCCTTTCTTCAGTGTAGTTATCGAATTAAGCAGGACTTACCTGTAGGTTGTAGTTTAATTTGGATTATTTAGAGCATAGTGTCGGGAAGGAGCGCTCACAGGAGATGCTGTGGGCGGGAACATACTCGGGATGTAGACGCGATTGACCTCCTCTAACAGAAACTAGACTTGGGTGGGTTTTACAAATGTTGTAGAGAGCTGTGAAGGGAGGGCATGTGAACGCCCCTTCCCAACACTGTGCTCTGAATGATCCAAGCTAAACTACAGCTTACAGGTAAGCCTTGTTCAATTCCATAACTATTTCTCGCATAGCGATTGGTTCATCCACATTCACATGAGAATTTAGAGGAGGAGGTCAAACGCAGTAACTGAATCAACCACTGAGGGAGCTTCTTACATTTTATTCATAACATCTCAAACATTTCACTGGCGCAGTTCAACATGAAGTATGAAAGTCCAGCTTTTTACAATTTATTTTTAAACTTGTCCAGGATGGACTGACTGAAGGTTTTGTGTGGCACCACTGGTTTGCCTTCTCTTGACAACCCACAGCTGCCAGAATAGTCAATGGGGACATCCCTGCTGGAAGCTGCTGATGTACTAGCTGTTCTCGTACCATGCACTGAAACCTTATAAATGCCCACTCCAGATGACTCCAGCACTGTCTTCATCCATCTGGAGAAAGTGCCTCTTGAATCATGTCCATGGGTTTCACATAAGAAAGAAAGAGTCCTTTCCCTTGTCTAAGACAAATGGTTCTCTTCAAGTATTCTTGAATATGTACAACAGCACACAGCTTTTGATTCGGAGAACCCCTAACTTCTAACGGCTTTACATGCTTACCTGGTTTGGACTGCTTAGACCATAATACAATCTGTTGATATCAGTTAGGAACAAAAAACTCCGTTTCCATGGCCATGAATTAGGATACAATATCTGTGCAAAAGAAAACCGTGTGTATTCTTTTCAAGTTGGTGATACACAAAGAAAGAAAGAAAAACATGATGGACTCACAACATTGTGGAACTGACTGCAATTGACAAATACTCACACCTTAAAAAGCAACTGATAGAGCTCGTGAAGCATTGTAAACAATGTGCAATCCATTGGCTCTACATAGAATTAAGGGAGATAAGGAAAGGACAAGGTTGCACTGTATGCAGAACAATGGCTTTTCAAGACAAATACAGGGATACCGTAATATATGCAATAAATGCATTTTTTTTGTAGCCAACAATATGAAGTCTCTCAAGCCCAAAGCACACTCTGACACTTCTGACAGAGGGCAAAATGACTGTGTGTGTGTGTGTGTGTGTGTGTGTGGGGGGGGGGGGGGGTGTCGGTGTGTGTCGGTGTGTGCGCGCGTGCGTGCGAGCGTGCGATTGATCCATTGACTCTATATAGAATTAAGATAGAGAAGCAAAGGACAAGATTGCACTGTATACAGAACAAAGGCTTTTTCAAAAACAAAAACAGAGGAGTAACTTAACATATACAATGAATGCATTTTTGCTACCAACAATTATGAAGTGTTTAAATTAAGCCAAAAGCACAATTTGACACTTCTGACAGAGGACAAAAGATCTCCCCCCCTCTCTCTCTCTCTCTCTCTCTCTCTCTCTCTCTCTCTCTCTCTCTCTCTTTGCGTGTGTGTGTGTGCGCGCGCGCGCGCCTGTGAGTGTATATGTGTGCGTGCGTGCGTGAGAGAGAGAGAGAGAGAGAGAGAGAGAGAGAGAGAGAGAGAGAGAGTGTGTGTGTGTGTGTGTGTGTGTGTGTGTGTGTGTATGTTGGAAGTGTTCATAACCTTTGAAATAACAATGTGGGAAAATATTTTAGCTTTTTCGACAAATTGCGATTGTGACATTTTTCTTCGTAACCATCACCT
>JADBJO010008479.1:70171-77671 GCA_016801955.1 Conus betulinus
TTCCCACTCTTCCCACCCCCCCCCCCCCCCCCCCCCCCCCCCCCCCTCCCGCTGACATGACATCTCTACATGGTCGTTTCTTTTTTTTTTTCCGCATTGAAAATGGAAATGATGTTCTTCACAAAAACGGTACCAGCCCATCTTCCGTCTCCTCCCTCTGCTAATCACTTTGGAGAAAAAAGAGGGACTCTCGACTGAGCGGTGATGTGTTCTGTGTACAATGACTTGTTTACAGTGGAATGACACTGGCTTGTGTGCTTCTGATTCTGCTTTGTCTACCTTCAGGTTTTTCGTATGTTGTTGTTGTTCTTGTTTTGCTGTGTTGTGTAAGATAGGACAGTTATAGCCCCCATTTCAACCCCCCTAAATGCCCTATGCCCAATCATATCATTTATCAAATTTGATTACTGCACAGTTACTTGGTCTCGTTTTGTTTTTCTATTCGTGCCATTACAGGCCGAAAACTGAGCCCTAAACCAAAGGACAGGAAGTGTCCTATGGAAGGGGTAACAGAACACGACTGACTGACTGACAGCAGAGCAAAATGGACAGGGAGCCTGTATGTGGAGATCACACTGTGGCACACACTGACTCTTCATGGAGCTCAGGCAGAAGAGATACTCACTCCAATATCTCAAATCACAGCGCTCTCTCTCCACCTATCCCAACCCTACCTACAGCCCCTACCCCAATCCTCAAACCTCACGCCCCTACCCTACACCATGGAAACAGGCTTCGTATCACAGGATCTTTTAGAAGCATACCGTACATTTACTAGTGCACTACAGACCTTGGAAGAAGGTCTTGCTGGGAGAACAACATTGTCACGGACAGGTTCAACAAGGAATCGGTGGACCTGAAGAGACAGGAACAGGATCATGGTTAGTTTGCAGAGTAAAAGATTCTCTATGTGAATGTTTCGAGCGACTCTGAAACGCCTTGATTATGGCGAGACACTCTTTTTGAATGTAACTGTTGCGCTAGAGTCTATCACTTTCTGAGTGGCACAAGTGCTGCATTATGTTCATCATTCCAAATGATGATTGTCTGTTTCTTTTGAAAGATCTAAAACAGGAGTGGTAAGGGAAGAAAAAAACGAGATGAACTACTTCTAATACCCATGTACGCTAAAAGGGAAACGACCTTGCATTTTAAAAGTGAGATGCTGAAACGCTGATTCCCCCCCCCCCCCCCCCCCACCCCCACCCCGTCTCTCTCTCTCTCTGCCTCTCTCTCTCTCTCTCTCTCTCCTCTCTCTCTCTCTCTCTCTCTCTCTTTCTCTCTCTGTTGCACATGTGCTTTCAGTAAGGTTGGATTAACCGCAAGGGCTACAGGCTTAAAGATTATTGTTGCTACTTGTTCGATTGGAACTTGCCTTTATGGATTTTTGTCATCTGTAACCCTCCATTTTCCTCAGTGTTTGTAGATGCTAGTGTACATTCATTACGTTGTAACACCAACTGGGGCTATTGTTACCAATAATGTTTTTTTTTTCACATTTTCATTCACAAGATGAACAATAAACATTATATATCCATTTCCTGAAAGAAAATTGAATAGTATCTACAACAAGTTTCATATATCATACTTTTTTCAAATGTATTCATCAAGGTTGATTTTTTTAACATGAATGACAAAAACAAACAAACAAAACTACACATGTAGCAAGCGAGATAGAGATAGACAGACAGACAGACAGAATAAGACAAAGATATGCAGACAGCTAAATGTAGTACAAACTTGAGATAAACTTAGGTTGTGCAGATACTTCAATCAAAAAGAGGGACATAGGCTACCCAAGAAAGCAGGAATTTTTCATAATTCAACTCAATTGTTGAAATATACTTTTCAATCTCATATCGTTTTTTGAGGTATCCACAAAGACACGGACGGTTGGCACTACACTTGTAATCTTACAATGGTATACATACAGTTTTGCTAATACAATAATCAAATCTAAAACATGGTCAGTTTTAACAGCTCTTTCACATCCAAAACTAACCAGATGTTCGCTGAAGCGAAATGAGTGAGCCAAGAAACATTTTTGAACAAGAGTGGTTTGCACATCCCTCCAGGACGAGTGTACAAAATGACAATGCCAGAAAATATGTTGAATATTTCCTTTTTCTAGGTAGTATTGGCAAGTTGCTGTCTGGCCTAAGCACAACGTGGTAGGAGTTGATGCCCCTGGTAGGGCCTCCCATGTCAGAAAGGCTGAGGGTGAGAGCCCAGAGTAATAGTAACCCCGCCTTTTCCTTTTCTTATCTTCTGTCTTTCTTACTTGGCTTTCTTCTATCCTCGTCTCTCCTTTAAGTCTTCTTGTCCACATTGTTTTTTCTCTGTGGTGGTTTGCCGTGCAGTGCGACCTGTGATGGAGGGGAATGAAATCCCGGTGATTGAGAGGGCTAGTGCCCTCAATACATCTGTTTGGCTCGAGCCTCTCCTATACAGGAGGTACACTCCGGCCCAGTGAATCAATCAGCTACCCCTTCATGGGGATGTTTCAAGACAGGCAGTTCTCTGGCTGGCCATGGAGACCCTTGCAGTGTTCAGCTCTCTGACCCCAGGAGTTGAGCATGATCAGGGATGTTGTGGGTTTCTGTTTGTCGTATATCTCTCCTGAAGCCTGCATATGGTGAAGACAGTAACTTCTTGGCCCTGGCCCCTTAGTTGGACTTCATGGTGGGTGGGTAAGGAAGAGATGTCTTTTTCACCTAAAATCCCTCCCCTCCCCACCCCCCCCCCCCCCCCCCAAAAAAAAAAAAAAAAAAAAAAAAAAAAAAACAACCAACAAAAGGTACATCAACGTACAGAAAAAAATACTACAGGAGTCTGAGGTGGATTCTGACTCCGAAGCAGAAACAAGAACAACTGGTTTTGGTGTGCTTGGTTGATTGTGGAACGTGCAAACAGGACAAACCAATTTCCGCAATAAACCCAATCGAAGGGCTTCCAGGATACTGCTGGAGATCCACAATTAGTAAAGACATTAAAGAATTGAACCTACTTTATCTAGTGCAAATCTAAGAGAGAATCAGAGCAGCTTCTAAGAGTCATAAGACTGGCAGATAGAGAAATCCGGGTGACTCCTCACAAACAGCTCAATTCATCCAAAGGAGTCGTTTGATGTCCAAATCTCAGAGATGTCTTGGAGAAAGAAATCAAAATCAAACTAACATTCCAAAGTGTGATAGACGTGCATAGGGTGATAGTTCGAAAAGGTACAGAAACAGTACCCATGAACACCCTCTTTCTGATGTTTCGCACCCCTTCATTGCCAGAAATCATCAAAGTGGGGTATTTGAATGTCCGTGTTCAATTGTACATTCCGTCTCCGATGTGGTGCTTCAGGTGCTGGAAGTTTGGACACGTCAGGGATCGCTGTTCTGGGGAGGAGGTGTGTGGTGGTTGCTGCAAAGCATCCCATGATATAAAGATCCGGCTCATTGTGCAAACTGCAATGGCGACCACCCCTCCTCTTCACCAACTGCCCAGCTTGGATCCAGGAATCAAAGATCTCAAAAGGTAAAAACCGAAAACAAAATTTCATTTTCCGAGGCACAAAAGCAGGTCCTTGTTGATCAGTCTTCTACCGTCTCTTCGTACACTTCCGCTGTGTGAAAAAAGTTGCAACCCGTTCTGTCTGCTGTCAACCTGATGAGTTAATTTTCCATAAAACATTGCCAGGAAAAATGTCAGACCCCAGTGGAGCCAAATCCAACACCTCCCAATCCAAAGTGGGTGCCCCTTGTTGAGGCAATACACCGCCACCTGAAAATGGAGCCGAAAAAGAAACCTTCGCCGTCTCAGAACCCCAAGCCGTCTTCACCCACAGGCACGTCTGCCAGCAGATCTGGAGAACAAAACAAACCAGTCCTACATTGAATGCAGACGACTCTGAGATTACCTGATTTCTCTCTTGTTTGTCCTCCGCACCATGGATAGTAAATTAATTCATTGGAACATCTGTGCTTTAAACTCAGACTTTGAGGAACTGCAGCCTTTGCGTCGTACACTAAAACTTCAGGTAGTAGCTGCTCAGGAAACGAAAAAAGAAAGTCAGAAGACCTTCACTCTTTTGGCTATAGTATTCTCTCCAAACCTGCACAACCTTCCGCATTGAGAGTAACAGGTGGCGTTGCCCTTCTTATCCACAAAACTTCGCTGTTTAGCCCTGTCACTCTGACTAGCCTCTTCAGGTAGTAGCTGCGAGAGTCACTCTCCATATATTACAATTTGCTCGTTATATCTTCATCCTTGTGTCCCGGTTTGTCGACAGGACATTGTCATTCTGATCAAAAAAACTTCCTCACACAGACAGACAGACAGACAGACAGACAGACAGACACACACACACACACACACACACACACACACACACACACACACACACACACACACATATATATATGTATATGTATATATATATATATATATGTGTGTGTGTGTGTGTGTGTGTGTGTGTGTGTGTGTGTGTGTGTGTGTGTGTGTGTGTGTGTTGAAAATTTAATAGCAGAGAAAAAAAACCAGTGCAGGCTAACAATTCCTCTGTCATGGTATTAATCACCCAGCAAATATCAAAAGAAAAGGGGGGGGGGGGGGGGGGGGGGAGGAAAAAAAAACGAGGGAAATATATATATCAAAAATATAAACACCTTCACTTGCAGCACATGGGGACCATCGTTTCCCATCTGGAAGACAGAACCATTCATGTCACCTGTTCCAAGGCCTTTTGTCCGCTGGATGGGACACGTCAGGGAGACACGGCAGATTGTGTCTGTGCTCCCTTGGCATCAGAGACTGCAGAGTCCACAATTCTGCGGCATTCTCGCCACTAAGGGTTAAAAATAGAATCCAACTGCACCCAAAGCAGCCAGCGAAGAGTTGAGAGAAAAAAAAACAACAACAAAAAAAAAATGATAAGATGATAATTTGCTGAAATATTACATTCATTAAGTAGTACATATAAATGTAAGGCATAATCTTAATAATATAGCAGAAGTAATAATGATAATAAATAATCTATCTCCTATCTATTTGTCTATCTATGTATCTTCAAGGGAAGAGAACTCTTGAGTCACTAAGACAACGATATGATCTTATCATTAAACCAACAGGTAGAACAGCATAGTTGCCAAATGGGACAGACAGACATCACGAGGAACACAGACAGTTATTTGACACCAATTTCTACACGCCACTCACAACATCACCCTTCCCTCAATGCCAAAAACACATTTCAACCATGGTCAATCAGAAATAAAACAAAGTGATTTACCAAAGATGGCCAATGGGATTGACGTACTCCCCAAAATGTATAAATCTGATACACTCAGCATATCCATAGTCTGTGCTTGTAGCTGCCCCCCCCCCCCCCCCCCCCCCCCCCCCAACACACACACACACACATCCATACACTCTCACACGACTCTTTTGGACTATCAAACCTTGGTTCTGTTGTTTCAGACTCCATCTGATGATGAAGACTTCCGCATTAAAAGCTTGACCCAGCTGATCTCCGAGGATCCTGCCTTTGACTTCTTAACAGAACTGGAGCCCACATCGGCAGACAAGCCTGGTTCCACTGAATACAGTGACATTACAGCCAGTGACAGCCAGGAAGCAACTGGATACAGTCATGGTGCACCTGGATCCAGCCACGGTGTATCTGGAACCGACAGTCATGCACATTCTCCTGGAGGCAGCCGTGATTTAATGCAATATGACCACGACAGAACTGGAGTACTCAAAGCACGTCTGAACACACTAGTGGTGTCACTCCGTACGATTACGTTGAGATAGAAAGCTATAACAATCCAGCAGAGAATGTCCTAGACGATGATCAACTTGAACTTATACCCGCTGGAAGCGTGTACAAGTACAGCAGCACAAACCATGACACTGATAAAGGTGAAACCAGTGAATACATTGGAAATCAGTCTAAATACAACACCATTTTAATTAAAGACACCGATGACATGTCTGCACAAGGCATGACAGCAAGATACAGCACCATGACCCATGGCGCAGCTAGTACCCATGATGATGCTTCTGATCATGTTGACACATCTGGTGACTCCCACACGTTAATCACAGAAACACAACAGGAGGATCACACCTGTCCAATGGACAGCAATCCACATCAGTGTAAAGAGAGCTCAGAAAAGGACAAGGGTATGGACAAAGAAGAAAACTTCATGCAGCACTCAGCTGTTTGTGCAGAACAAAAGGCACCGGCCTCCACGACATGCGGAAAAACACTGAAAGCAGAAGTTCAGACCATCACACATTGTTCCATACAGCACAAAAGCGACATAAGTGCACATACTGTCATGAATGCTTCGAAAAAGCAAGTGATTTGAATATGCACATTAAAATTCACACTACAGAAAAGCCATATAAATGTCGATATTGTTCTAAGCCCTTCACACAAAAGTCCCATTTGAATATTCACATTCGAATCCACAGAAGAAAAGCCATATAAGTGTCAATATTGTTCTAAGTCCTTCACACAAAAGTCCAGTTTGAAGATTCACATTCGAATCCACACAGAAGAAAAGCCATATAAGTGTCAATATTGTTCTAAGTCCTTCAGAACAGCATCCATTTTGAACGATCACATTCGAACTCACACAGGAGAAAAGCCATATAAGTGTCAATATTGTTCTAAGTCCTTCAGATCAACATCCAATTTGAACAATCACATTCGAACTCACAAAGAAGAAAAGCCATATAAATGTCAGTACTGTCCTAAGTCCTTCAGATGGACATCTAATCTGAACTTTCACACTCGAGCTCACACAGGAGAAAAACCCTATATACATGCAAACACTGCTCTAAATCCTTCAGACAGAAATCGGCGTTGGATAAACATACCCTAACTCACACAGGAGAACAGCAAAGCAGTCAGGGCACACTTCAGACTCACGTCTTGTCTAACAATTCAGACTCAAATCCATGAGCGGGAAAAAAATAGTGTTAACACTGTACTAAATCTGTGGGTGAATTATCCAGCTTAAAATGCCCCTCTCAAAGTCTCCAGGACCATAAAGGTTAACACTGGCAGGATGCTTTCACAGATTGATAGTTCACGCCATCTGTTACACACCGACTTTATATGACAGCGTGCATAGAAACACAGAGATATTTTAGGTAATGAGATAATGGTAGAGGTGATAAACACTTTAAATGTAAAAACCTTAACAACAATGAGAGGGGAAAAAAGACTAGAAAATGTCCATTCACGAATTTGTGTATGTGCGAACGTGATGCGTGCCTCTGTGCGCACATGTGAATGAGTGAGTGAGTGAGTGAGTGAGTCAGTGTGTGTGTGTGTGTGTGTGTGTGTGTGTGTGTGTGTGTGTGTGTGTGTGTGTGTGTGTGTGTGTGTGTGTGTGTGTGTGTGTGTGTGTGTGTGTGTGTGTGTGTGTGTGTGTGTGTGTGATCACATTTAGGTTACTTTATTTTTTCTCATATGAAGGAACTGTAATGTCTTCTTCT
>JADBJO010008479.1:92671-95570 GCA_016801955.1 Conus betulinus
GCCTTAGGCACAAATCTGACTGCTGGAAAATCCAATGAACGATCGTTCACCACAGTGGCCCAGTGACTCTTCACAAAGAGACAGCAGAAGAGATACTTGCCCCAACATTTCACATCAGAGCCCTATACAAAGAGCTGACCAATCATGCAGATGATACCTGTGGATAAGATAAGATAATGTTGCTTATAGCCCAGCCGACCGCAAAGGGCCATATCAGGGCTGTCACCATGTTAGATGATACCTGTGGAGGTAGATAAATGTCGGACAAAGATGGTGGTGCTCTACAAGTTCAGGGATTTGTAAGGTGATCATGTTCACTTTACCCATTGAAATCAGCTCATAAGTAACTTCAGTAGCCGCACAGCGCTGTTTTGAAGTCGTCATTACTGTCCTGAAAATCGTTATCATCTTCAGGTAGTTTGATGTGCATTCCAAGAATGGAAGCAAGAATTTGGAGTGGGGGGGAGGGGGGTAGGGAGGGGGGGGGTGGTGAGATGCTGTCTTTGTGGCATTGATCACCATTCACTTCAGATCTCCCTCTACACAACCATACCTGTGTTCGTCCTGCTGCTGTCCCAGCTCTGGCAGTGTAGAGGAGCCAGTCAATATCAGGGCACCTTGAAGCACCCCTCCAGAGGAGACACTGCACTGTTGTGCTGCTGTTGCACAATGCAAAATGCCTTTATTTCTCCAGCTGTGCATTTGAAGAGGAGGTACCACTCCACAGTCGGTTTAGTCAGTGACAGCTTCATCATTTTTTTTTTTTTCCCAGTTTGACCAGCCCAAGAGCTGCAGGGAAACAAGATTTGTACGAGTCATGGACATATCATGGAATGCAGATTTACTTTTGGCTAGAAGTTGGGGGGGGGGGGGGGGGGATGTCAAGGAATTTGCTTATGCTGACAACAAGAATTTGGGGGGGGAAGCTGAAAACTGAATGCACAAGTCTATGAGATTTTTTTTTTCTTTTTAAGTTACAGGTATTCTTGAAAAATTAAAAAAAAAGAACAGACACAGAAATGAGGTTAAGAAACTGTTATTATCTGACTACATCATTAAGGATACCACCCATGACATTTGAAGCATTGCAAAGTTTGAAAATGCATTGATCAAAACAAAAGTTTGCACTTAGAGATTCTTGCACCCATTTTCATTTTCAATGAGATTTTTGTCAGGGAATTTGTATTATGGCAGTCAAAGCCGGGGAAAACAGATGGAAGAGCTTAACTGCAGTTGTCAGAATCTAAAACTTAGCAGTCATAATTGTTGAGAAAAACAATGAAAATAGAAAAAAATGGAAAATTAAACACACACACCCCCCTCCCTTCTGGATTTAGCTGGTGAACCACCAGGGGCACTCACTTAGTAGGGTGGGGACATAAGAGTGGCTTCCCTGGCCTGTTTCAGTCTGGTTCTAGTCCATAAGTGCCTGTCATTAAAAAAAAGAGAGAGATATTATGTCAGACAAATTAAGTTTCTTATTCAGACTAAATCATTGATGACAGTCATGGCAAGTTGTGTTCATTACCCAAGTATACAGAGACCTTTTTTCTTCTAGTCAGTTGACATTGTTCGTTTTGATAGTTATGTTCAAAAAGACATGTTACGACATGAAAACTACTCTCTTTGTTGTTGATTATTTTTTAGACGTCACACAGTTGTATCTATGTTATCAAAATAAGACTTGTTGTCTAATTCAGCAGGTGTGCCAGATCAAGCGGAGGCATCTCATAGACTGTGAGATACAAGCATTGTAGTAGCTGTTTGTGTGTGAAAAGAAGTGGGACCAATGCAGAGGTTTTAGTGAATGAGTTCATAGGAGGCCAAGAGTTTTGCCTTTCATAGCTGTGTGCCAAGTTTACCTGCATCGACTGTTTGTCTCTTTGATGATCGTTGACATGATGAATGAACAGAATGTCTTTTGTGGGAGTTTAAGACATCCTTTGATGATGTTGAGATAATGTTAATGAACATCCGTAGGTAGTGTTAAGATGGTGTGAATGAACACCCTTAGGTAGCGTTAAGATGGTGTGAACGAACATCCTGAGGTAGTGTTAAGATGGTGTGATTGAACATCCTTAGGTAGCATTAAGATGGTGTGAACGAACATCCTGAGGTAGTGTGAAGATGGTGTGAACGAACATCCTGAGGTAGTGTTAAGATGGTGTGATTGAACATCCTTAGGGTAGTGTGAAGATGGTGTGAATGAACATCCTTAGGTAGTGTTAAGATGGTGTGATTGAACATCCTTAGGGTAGTGTGAAGATGGTGTGAACGAACATCCTGAGGTAGTGTTAAGATGGTGTGATTGAACATCCATAGACGGGATTTAAGTGAGTGAGTGGAATGTTTTGAGTGGCTGGAATGTCATGTGATGGTATTTTGACGGGGTGAATGGAATGTGTCGTGGTGACTTTTCAGTAGTTAAATGGAATATGTTGTAATGGGCATTAAAATGAGTAAGTGTAATGTGACGCTCTAACAAATTCGAGATGCAGAATGTCCTGGGGTGGTATTTAGAATAAGGTATATAGAATGTGCTGTGATGGGTGTTTTAAACAAGAAGTGGGAGAATGCAGAGTGGTGTTTCAAATGAGTCATAAGGAATATCCTGGTGGTGGTGTTTATGGTAATTAAATGGAATGTTTTCTCATGGTGTTTAAAAATGATTTCATAGAATATGTTTGATGATTTTTTTAAATTCAGTAAATGGAATGTTTAAAATGAGTTAACTGGAATGTCCTGGTGGTGGTATGTAAACTAAGCAAATAGTAAAATGTGTGGTGGCATTTGAATTGAATCATATGGAATAACCTGATGGGGGAGGGGGGGGGGAACCCTGTAAAAAAACATGTGGTTAGGGTTTAAGGTAAGTAACTGGAGTGTCATGGTGGTGTTT